>PVJL010008509.1:0-65959 GCA_004026885.1 Lyroderma lyra
AGCCAATTAAGAAGCCATAAGTTCCTTCAACCAATCACATCCTCATTTAGTGTACCCACCCCCCCAACTGAATTCTGGGATTTGTGGTTTTCACGTGGCAACACTGGCTCATCGTGGTTAAGGCAACGTAGGCCACGCATCCGATTCCAAAAGCTCCTTTTAGTAATTCTTCAGCCGGTCCCCAGGCTAACCCTGTAATTAGTATTATTTCCAAGCCTTATACTCTTTAAAGATCGTCCATTTCTTCTCTTATTGTCATAGAGAAAAAAATATCAAGTTTCTTTCAGATTAAGGAACACCAGTCCCACTCACCATCCCCCACATTCTTTAACCGTTTCTGTTAAGTCTCGCGAGAACAATTCTTCCTGAAAGGCGGTTCACGTGTAGATGGACACAAACCTCAGCCAACAGGATTGCCTTTTAACTAGTATCTCTATAGCGTGCGTGGGGAGATCTCCGTGAACCCCGACCTTAGCTTCCGTAGCGTCCCGCGTCTACCATCTCCGCCCCCGGAGCGAAGGAGGAGGGCTTTGGCCTCTAGCCCTAGGGAGCGAGTACAGAGGGAGTGGGAGAGAGAGAGCCCCGAGTGTAAGTGTCTGACTCTTGGGAGGGGCCCTGCTGCACTACTTGCTTCCCATGAACTAGCCCTGCAGCGAGCAGAGCCGTCGTTAGGTCGGTCCTGTAGCCTCTGCTTCCCCCGGGACAGGCCCACGCCTCGTCGGGGAGGAGGCAGCCAGTTGAGGCGCCTCCCTAGTCTGCGTCGGCGTCGCGCCGCGACCCTGGAAGCGGGAGCCGCCGCGAGCGAGAGGAGGAGCGGCAGCGGGCAGCGGCATCAGCAGCGCCAGCGGGCGGGATCGAGGCCGTCAACATGGCGAGCGCCTCGTACCACATTTCCAATTTGCTGGAAAAAATGACATCCAGCGACAAGGACTTTAGGTAAGGACGAATTCGGACCCTAAACCCATCTCGGAGTCCCCCATCTGCGGTTCTGGCCCTCATACAGGCCTTGCCCCACCCCTTTGGCCTTAACCGGTTTCTCGCCTTTCCGGAGGTCCGCATCCCCACCACTCTTCTCCCCGATCCAGGCAGGCCCCTTTTCTCACAGCTTCTACCCGCTTGCCCCCTCCCCCCGCCCCATTCTTTTCTCTAGCCCGTTGCCGGTCCTTGGCCCCTGCTGTGTCCTCAGTCGTCCCCACCGTATTCCCTGTCCCCTCCCCAGGCATGATTTTCGTATCTCAGGTAGCAAAAAGGGGTGTAATCACCCACCATTGTGAGGAAGGGAGTTGCTCTAGGCTTGGAGATCGGGAAGCCGGGCCTGTCTGCCGGCCCGCGGTAGGCGCTAGGCCGCCCTTCTCGCTCGAGCCCGAGCTGCTGCCCACTCGGACCCAGCTGCCTCCTCCTTCCCCGCAGATGTAAGTGGGCCTAGGTGCATTCATCTTGAATGATGTACTTTTTTGAGCTCTTCGCTGATTAGGTTATAAACTTTTTCTTTTGGATTTTTTTTTTCGTGAAGGTGGGAAGAAGGCGGAGGGCAGCCAAGATAGAGGAAACTTCACTCATAGGGTTTTCCCGCCAGCATCTCTGTCATTTTCCCTTGTCAGGTAAAACCCAAGCAGGAACTCGGGGTTTCAGTCTTCTTCTTATTTTTTTTTATATACAGAATTTACTGCCAGAAAGGTGACTTGCTGAATCTTAAACAGAAGAGTAAACCAGGCAAATGGGTCTTATTGGAAGGAGTTTTCTAATGTGGGGTGTGGAATATGTTATCAGGTCTGTTCTAGGAGACTTATATTGTAGGTGCCAATCCTTGGTAACATGCAAATTGAAGAGTTTTCATGGATTATCTTGGTTTATCACTTTTTTTTTTGCACTGCAGGAATTGTTCCATTCCTTCCTTCTTCCCTTCTGTCCCATCCCCAAATAAAACTCCCGATCTAAAAGAAAGAATCTCTCTTATTTCTTTGATACTCGTTTTGTTGTCTGGGGCTTAGTGGTTGTGTTTTGTGTGCATTTTAAAGGAAAGAACAAAGAGTCTTCAATTAAAATTGTGGCTGAAGAGCTTATTTATGTATTGTACGAACAGTACTTTGGAACACCTGAAAGCATATTCAGACCTATCTACCAAGAAGAAATTTACCGATTTTGAAACGAGAACCCTGAAAAAACGTAAACATCACGTTCCTAATTAAATTGATATTCTGGCATATTAAAATGACCAATGAAATACAGTTTTGCTTCTGTGACCTAAAAGCCAAAAACGATTTTGAAAAAGTTTTGCTGCCTAGGGAATTTTTTAGTATTGCATTTGATACTTTTAAAATCCTGTTTGCTAATACTGCTAAGGATTTTAGTGTTGTGACTTTTTGGGGGAGATACGTTTGTTTTGGGTTTCTTGATATTTCGGATTTGTGTAGTCCTAGGGTCAAAATCAGGAATTTTTAAAAGTTTTTCGTTGTGTTTTTAAAGAATTAGAATGCTCTTTACTTTCCATTTGGGGCTTTGCTTGCTCCCAGTGCAAGCCATTGAAATTTAAATAAACATTTGAATGGAACATATATAACTAACTTTAAGCTATATAGAGTGTGTAATGTGATTTTGTTTCCCCCTTCCCATTTCTGACAATTTTGCTCATTGTGTAAAAGTACTAAATTTCATTTTGATTGTGTTCGATTTCTGTTTAAAGATAACATTTTCCCTGTAATTGTGCAATTTCGGTCAACTAGTCAGACTTGTATGTGGGCAGTATGCTTAGAATAAAGAAGTCAAATCATGTGATAATATGCATATGTGACTATTGACAAACTTTATTAAATTTCTTGTAAAGACAAAAATTACACTACATTTTAAAAAATTACATGAAAGAAATAGTGCTCTGATATTAAGCTATATTCAGTGTTGAACTTGATAAGGATTATCAATTTGGGCTGGAGTAAATCAGAACATTACTTGGAAGATTAGTTATAAGTGTAATATTGAAATACTTCTAATAGTTGGTGAGTAGTATAGAAGATATGTTTAAGTAGAAGATAATATTTAGGAATAGTAAGTGACTTCCAGTAATTTGGCATCATTAAGTGTTTGTATTAACTCTGTTTTAAAGACTTGTGATATGCTCAAGCCATCCAGTTAACAGACAAGTCTTTGGAACTAAAGCACCATGTATATTAAATTACAGATAGTGAAGAAATTAATTAAGATAGAATTTGAAGTCGTGTTTTGAAGATTTTTCTATATAGGCACATTTATTTGAATACACGTGTTCTATTTTAAAAGGCTTTCTAATTTCTCATTAGAAAGTTTTTTACTTGTTTGTTGGTTGTGTTAATAATACATATTTGGTGTAATTGTGTGTCAGTTGGTGTAAATCAGTTTGTCGCTATATGTTTTAAACAGAAGGATGTGGAGGACAAGGCAAAACAACATTGTAGAGTGTCTAACTTGCAAACCACTCTACAGTGTGTTAAGGGGAGAAAACAATACATGTAAAAGGAAGAAAACAAATTTTATTCTCGGAGGATGGTAGACTCCAAAGAGAAAACCTACTAGTCACAAGATATGGGTTCTAGCCATGTAGGATTCTTTGTTATAAACTATCTGTGAGATCTTGGTCAGGCTACTTAATTTGGGATTAAATTTTCACTTGAGAGACTTGGACATGGGTGATTACAAAAGGTGCCTTATAGGTCTGAAATTTTAGGTTTCTAGATAACTACATCATCCATTAATGAAAAGAAAGTCAAGAAATGAGTACAGGCTTCAAAATTTTGAATTGTCAGCATTTTTTAAGAATCCTTTTGTAGATCTTAAATCATGGGCTCAATTTATTTTTAAAAAACTGGTATTTTTTTTGTGTGTGTTTAGTATTCTGTATTCTTTTAAGATAGGGTATATATTAAGGTTTAGTGCCAGCAGATAGGTGATTCTGTAGATAACTAGAATGTGCATGAACCCTGTGAATGCTCCATTTATGAATATTAATATTGAATATTCAGTGGATTGAGGTAACAAAGTTTTGCTTTTATTTTCATATACTTCACCAACTGAATTAAAATATTCCAAGGAATCAAGAGCTAAAGAAAAAATTTACCATTCTTTTATCTCTCTTTACAGAATAGTTAATATTAATTCTTAGTGTGGGCTTTATACACTTGATCTTATTTATCCTTACAACTCTAGTAAACTGGCTGTTAACAGTCTGTTACAGCTGAGGAAACTGGAATGATGTTACGTACTTGCCCAATGTCATAGTAAATCTGGGCTTTCCAGATACCCCAGAACATGAACTATTAACTACCATATTCTACTTCTCCATGGTTTTGACTAGGTGACATGAAGACTAAGACCTTAAATTTCAGTTCCTTGTAAGTTAGGCTTATGAAATATTTTGTGCTAAAAGAAGATTTTAATAATTCCCTAAGAGGGACTACAAAAAGTCGATTTAATGCTTTCCATCAATAATATCTACATGCTTATTGAATGGTTAAGATACTATTGTAAAAAGATAAATAACCCAGGGTAATATATGTAGTTGTCAGGGGTTAAATTCCAGAGAAAATGAAAGCAAGAAGATTCATGTTTGTAGAGTGATCTGAGGTCTTTATAAATTCTAGGTAGAGAAAATGAATGTGAAGTACACTATACAAAATTCCACTGCGGGAGAGGGAGTAGATAATATTGACTGGTGCTGGGGACTAGTACTGGTCAGGAAACACTTTGAGGGTAAGGATCTTGTCTTTCTAAATGGAATTTTTGACTCTGTGTAGTAGTGCCTTGGCCATGGCCATTCTCAGTAGATGCTTTTTTAATTTGAATTGGATTTTAGTTCCAGAGTTAAGAAAAAAGCATGTAAGGATTTTGGGAAGTTTCCTCAAGAAGCCAGTATAAAATTTACCAATCTATTTTTCTAAAATGCCGTTTCATACAAACTTAAAATTATTCGCCATGCTGTAGAATTTCCTAGCTTGATAATGGTTTATGTTACTAAACTTATTTATTTAATGTGTTTTGGATATTGGAAGTCATTTTTTCTTGGAAGCGGTTTAAAATGCTAGTAAAAATCTCAGCCCTATTAAGTAGAATTGTGATCCTATAACATAGCTGAAAGTACTGTTACGGACATTTACAATAATGTAACAGGAAATACTAAGTGAATTATCTGGACTGCTTGTACTTGGAGAAAAAGGAGGTTTAGTCAGAAGAAACAGAAGAAATAGATTTGTAAAGATTAAGAAGGTCATTTCTGGGCACTTTTAAGTACTTTGCAGGTTGATAACAGTAAGTTACTTGATTTCACTTATGTGATTTTTCTTGCTATATGTATACTGATAACACTGATTATCAACAATGATTGTGGCTCACCACTTGAAAAAGAGGAGAAAGGGACCTCATTGAGGAAACTGGGAAGAAGAAAGAGGATTCTAAAACTTAGTTTTGTTTACATGAATAATATGAAGAAGGTCCCACGTTACTTCATAACTCTAAAGGAATAATTGAGAAAAAAATGAGATAGCAGTGATCTTTGAAAGATAATTGTTCACTGAGTGATGCACTTGGCCTATATCATTTAGATTTCTGTTGGAAACAAGGGTAAAATTGTGTTTATATATGAAGGGAAGGATTGTGTTGAGAGCTACTCATTGTGTATTGCCAGGTTATCTATTTGGCCATTATTTATGCTTCTCTAAATTGGATTTACTAAGACAAATTCCCCTCTCCAGTCTGTAAATTCCAGATTCTGACTGTCTTGTTCATAACTATGTTTTTAGAGCCTGGCACAATTCCTGATCATGGTCCCCCCCCCCCCCCCCGCCCCCCAAATACTTATTGAATAAATGAATGAGATGGCACTGCCTGTAAGTTATATCCACCTGGGACTCCCACAGGAGCCTGGAAGTTAACATCTTAACTTCCCCCTCTCCCACATTATGCCTTTTTAATTCTTATTTTGTCTTGTAACATAACTGTCCACCAAATGTCACAATTGAAAAACCTTGGTGTCACTCTTCTACCTTTCTTCTCTCCTTTGGTCCCTTATGAGTATTTCTTAAATTAGTCTCCCTGTCTCAGGCCTCTTTTTAATCCATTGTGTTGGTAGCTTTTCTAGTAGAAATTTTCTTCCTAAACATCAAAGCTAATCATTGCCTTCTGCACTAATTGCCACTGTGAGATAAACTCTAAACTTCTTACCTGTTGCCCACCCAAGTTCACTAAAACTACTCTCCCCCAAACCCCTAGCAGTCTTTATGTAACTAATTTAGTGGCTATTTTCTTCACTGATCTATTTGATATGTGAGCACTATTTACCACTTTTTTCTTCCTGAATTCTCTTATGTAGGTATAAGAGACACAGCTTGGGTTTATTACCATTATAGTGAGGTAGAACACACTATGGGATGTCTCAGTAAGAGGAGGGATCTATTTGAGTAATTTTGAGAAAGGTCTAAGGAAGTGGAGATTGGATCTTGTCTGATAACCAGGAACAATTCTGTCATTTAACATCTTAATGTAATAGGTAGGGCAGACTGAAGTAGAGGAAAAGCTGTAGTTAGTAAAGAAGTGGCAATCACTCAGAAGATGTTATAATATTTTGTGTTGGTAAGTGAACTTAATCTGAAATGAATGTTTTGTGAGGTTGTTTATGTTCAGGAAACAATAGGCTTTAGCTGTAAACATGAGATCAGTTTGAAATAACATTGAGGTTTAGGTAAGAGCCTCAGAATTAGTTACTGGACTGTTGGGGCTGCTATTTTTTTCTTTCTCATTCCTTACTTTTAGCCAAGGGCAGATGAGGTTGGGCTGCAGGACATTAATCATGATGTTCACTCTTTCACTATTGCTGGTATTTTGTTGATTAAGATCAGAGGAGTGGCCATTTAGTGTGTCTGTATTTTAACCAGGTTTATTGAACCAGGCTTATTAATCCTTTCTCCTTCTATTGTGAGATGAGTGGTTGAACCATTTGATGTGACAGTGGCTGTTCAATAACATTAAGACTGGTCAGAATATGTACTCAACTGTAACACCCAAGTCCTGTTGTCCTCCTTTGCTCATTTTCTAACTCATCTCTTATCATCCCCATATCCATTTCAAAGACCGATTAATTTTAATCTCATAATCCAAATCTCAGAGTTGGTTCTTCTTATTTACTGTAGTTCTGTAAAGCTACCACTAATATTGAATTAGTGATACTGAACCATTGTTTCCAGGAGAAATACAGGGTTGTTCCTGTGAGCTAGTCACAGGATTTTTTTCATTTGATCAATTCATAACTTTGTTGTACGTATATTTCTGTTTAAAGACACCGTATTTAACATACATTGATTCATTAGCATTGAACTCAAGGCCAACAGCAGTATAACTTCGTGCCTGAACAAATCTTATATGTGTATTTTTTCTGGAAGACACATCACTAGATAGCACTATAGCACTGTGCTCCTGGGTTATTTTAAATAGCCACATTACCAACAAAAAACACAAACATGCAAAAGATGTGGCGCTAGGTAGACTGAGAAGTGGATACAGTAGTCCCCTTTATCTGTGGTTTTGCTTTCTGTGGTTTCAGTTACCCATGCTCAGCTGTGGTCCAAAAATATTAAATGGAAAATTCCAGAAATAAATATTTTATAAGTTTTAAAATAAGTGATGTTTTGAATAGCGTGATGAACTCTTGCCATCCCACTATGTCCCAACTGGGAAGTGAATCATCTCTGTCTAGCTTATCCACACTGTATGTGCTACCTGCCCATTGCCCTCTTGATTTATCAGATCGACTCTCCACACCGTACTCCTTCGTTCTTCACTCTGAGGTCCTGTGGTCCTCACCACCACCACACACATAAAGATAACCATTAAAAATTCCAAACCACTTTTTCTAATGCAAACCCCTATTAATCCTTTGAGACCCAAACTAACCATCATCAGCCTCTTTGGTGTGACATTGCCAAATGCCCTTGAGTATTGTTTTAATTTTTTAAAATTTGTTCAAATTTGTAAGATTGAGATTTGTCCATTTACCTGTCTGTCTGCCATATAGATGAAAAAGTTAAGAGGAAGGGACTGAGTGAGTCTATATTTATGGTCTCAGCCCTTAGCACCCTATCTAAAACAGTAAGTCCTTAAGAGACATTTTATCAGTTGGCTTTTGAATCTTCCACGGACAGCTTTCAAACTGGTCAGTTTCCTTGTAAGATTTAAGGTGCAATTTTTATATCAAATTTTCTGGTTTTCAGAGTCATTAAAATAATTTAGTTATACCTCCTACTATATCACTTAATTTTTTCTGATTTTTAAAAATATTATCTATTTCTAATAATGTTGGTGCTGATTTTAACTTTTTAAAAAATATTTAACCATTAATTACAGATTTTTGAAAACCAATAGACTTTATTAGAATATAACTTAGGTGAGGAGCTAATGTATATATAGGCATATGAATATAATAGGCAGTGAATAAATAAATGAATCTGTATACTAGTCAAATCCTTTCAGAACCGTAAAAAAACAGTTTTTTACATTAGGATTATCTGTTTTTTTACTGAAATTGATGATCACTAAGTTTTTCTTTAACCAGATGATTATTAGTAAGTATTTCAAGGATTCTTAGAGGTACTAACTTCAGTGGTTATTTAATGAATTTTACCTAAGTAAAATGGTTAAAATACTTTTAATGCTTTATGTGTGGAAGTGCCTATATTAGTGCGCTATTCAGTTTTTTGGGTTTTTAAAAAAAAATTCCAGAATATATGTGTGGTTTTAATTTACTTCTGTTATCATATAAAATGGGGAGAGTGTTCCAAATAGGAGAATTATTTCTATTTTTAAAAAGTACTTAATTTACCTTGTATTATCCCAATTTGAACATTAGCTTTTTTTGTTTTCTTTTGTCTTCGTTTTGTTTGTTTAACTTGTTCTGTAGAAGATGGAATCGCATTGCATCTGTCTTTGTTTGACACTCCACTTTACCACAACACCGTCCAGGTGCATCCATGACACCGCAGATGGCAAGAACCCATTCCCTTCCATGGCTGAACAGTATTGCTTTATATATATGTACCACCTCCTCTTTATCCAGTTATCCATGGACAGACACCCAGGTTGCCTCCACATCTTGGCCATTGTAAACAGTGCTGCAGTGAACATGTGGATGCACATGTCCTCTCAAAGTAGCATTTTGCATTTGTTTGGATAAATACCCAATAGTGGGATTACTGAGTCCTTGTCTCTTGTTACAACCTTGGTTTTAAAGTCTGTTTTTTCTGGTATAGATATTGCTACCCCAGCTTTTTTGTTGTTTCCATTTTCATTAAACAGCTTTTTCCCTTTACTTTCAGTCTGTCTTTCAATCTAAAGTGAATCTCTTGTAGGCACCATATATAATGGTTTTGTTTTCTTATCCATTCAGTCCTCCTGTGTCTTTTGATTGGAGCTTTTAATTCATTTACGTTGAAAGTAATGGTTGATCGTTATATAGCAGTTGCCATTTTATTATTCATAATTTCGATTTTTTTTTTTTTTCCATCTTAAATTTTCTTAACGTTCCTTATAATACTGGTTTAATGGTGGTAAACTCTTTTAGCTTTTTCTTGTCTTCGTAGCTCTTTAACTGTCCTTCAGTTTTAAATGATAGCCTTCCGGGGTAGAGTAACCTTAGTTGTAGTTCCTTGCTTTTCGTCATTTTGACTATTTTGTGCCTGTCCCTTCTGGCCTGCAAAGTTTCTGTTGCAAAATCAGCTGACAGTCTTATGGGAGCTCTCCTATAAGTTACTAGTTGCCTTTTTAACCTTTGGCATTTTAATTATACTGTGTTTTGGTGTGGGTTTGTTTGGGCTACTCTTAATTGGGGCTCTCTGCGCTTCCTGGACTTGTAAATCTATTTCCTTTGCCAGGTTAGGAAACTTTTCAGTTATTATTTCTTCAAATAGTTTCTCAGTCCCTTACTTTTCTCCCTTCTTCACCTGCTACCTCTATGATGTGAATGTTTATGCGTTTGATGTTGTCCCAGAGGTTTCTTAAACTATCCTTATTTTTTTGGATTCTTTTTCTTTTGGATGTTTCATTTGGATGTTTGCTACTATCTTGTCTTTCAGCTTGCTGATTTGATCCTCTGCTTCATCTATGTGCTGGTGATTCCTTCTAGTGCGGTCTTTATTTTATTTATTCTTCACTTCTGACTAATTCTTTTTATGGTTTTTATGTCTGTTTTTTATGCTTGCTATCTCTTTGTTGAAGTTTTCACTTAGTTTCTTGAGCATACTTGTAACTATTGTTTGCCTCTATTTTGTTTAATTTGTTTTCTGGACTTTTTTCCTTTTCTTTGGGAAGTATTTCTTTGTTTTCTCATTTTGGCTGCTTCTCTGTTTGTTTCTGTGTATTAGACAGATCTGCTGTGTCTCCCAGACTTGGCTGAGTGGCCTTAGGTATTAGGTACTCTGTGGGGCCTGGCACAGTCTCCCTGGTAACCTGCTCCAGGTGCTCTAGGAGTGTCCTTTGTGAGAGTTGTAAGTGCCCTCCTCTTTCAGTTGAGCCTTCATTGCTGTTGGCCAGTCAGTAGGGGGATTGGCCCTCACGCTGACTTGCTATGGGGTTTGGCTGTGGCCACAGCTTACAAGCTGCTGTGCAGGGGCCTTATGGAGCGGGATTCACTCCAGCAGATTCTGGTGCCTGTTGAGACTACCCCTTATATGTGTGGCTTGTGGGGCTAATTGGGCGGTGCTCTGTGGTTGTCTGAACCCAACCTCCAAGTATGTTGGTTCTGGGGCCTCTTGGGAGGGCTACTAGTTGCCTTTCTCTCGCTGCTCTTAGGATTCTATCTTTGTCTTTAACCTTTGCCATTTTAATTATAATGTGTCTTGGTGTCGGCCTGTTTGGGTTCCTCTTAACTGGGGCTCTCTGTTGCAGGCCCAGGTCACCTACTATCTGTGATCAGCTGAGGACTACCTTTTAGGGGCTACAGAGGGATCTGCAGTTGTTTGCTAAACCTGGAGGTACATGGGAGAGTTCACATTGTGGGTGGCTGTCACAAGTACCTGGTCTGGAGTAGCTCTGCAAAAAACCATGCAACTCTGAGGCCTGCTGTCACCTGCAGGCCTCCCATAAGAGTCAGCTGCTGATAAAGCCTCCAGCAGTATGGAGCTGGGTTGGTGACATATCCCTGAGTCACCTTGGTAGAGTAGGCAGAGCTCACTAGATCAATTCAGATTCAGATGTGGCCGTGGGTATTGGGGGAGGGACACAGAGCTCAACTTAGGAAAGATGGCACCTGCCTGCCAGCTGCACTGGAGAAAGGTCCTAGACAGGGAAAATGGCAGTCGTTCCTCTAGCCTGCACCCTGAAGCCAAACACCTCAGTCTGCCCCCCCCCCCCCCCCCCCCCCCCCCCCCCCCCCCCCCAGTATGCATCTGATGCCCCTCTGTCACTGTTCTTCAGCTGGCACCCAGCACCCAGGATGAGTGCCTGGGGGAGAGTGTGCAGACCCTTTAAGGGGATGTCTGATTTTTTCACAGCACCAGAACGTCAGGCTGGCGAGCCTGGTGTGGGGCTGGGGTTCCTCGCTCTTGTGGGAGGGCGAGATATCCCTCCTGATTCTCAGCCCCCGCAGGGAGGTGTGGGGCAGCCTGTCTTGAGTCTCCACTCCTTCTAGTCTCCACGTGGCTTCTTTGTATCCTTAGTTATAAAACTTCTGTTCAGCTCAACTTCAGATGGTTCTCCAGATTGATCGTTCTATAATTTAGTTGTAATTTTGATGTGTTCACCAAAGGAAGCAGGCACCGTGTTTTTCTACTCTGCTGTCTTGGATCTCTCTCTCCATAACCTTTTTCTTATATGCAGTTTTACAAAATTTGGTAAGAACTGTGCTTGCATGTGGTTTAAAATTTTGTCAAATGAACATTATATGAACATACTAATTATTAGAATTATCCCTAAAATCCCCTTATAAGTAATGAGTTGCTAAACTAATAAGTTGTTTTGCCAATCCTTACCACATAGTTTATTGCCTACATTGCCAAGTATGCATAGCTGTTTATCATTTCAACTCTTAATAGTTGTGTTTTTAGTTGATTTAAACATTAATTTTGACATTTCTGCATGTAACTAAAATATTAAATTTTTACTCAACTGGATGTGGTTCAAATAAAAGAAAGGCATTTAAGTACTTGTTATTTCAATAGATTATTTTGATAGATGGGGGGGAGCCAAGGATTATGGGAAAAATTCATTTGACCTTTAAACAGATTTGGGAGCTTTATTTCAATGTGATTATCTAATAGTCTGAAAAATTACTTTTAAAACAATGAATTGTCTGGTGAAATATAACAAAAAATCAGAATCTATTTATTTTTATCTTCTGTTCAACCTTTTTATTTAAAATTGAGATTAGGCATTCTGGGGATTTTGTCTGGCTGTTCAGTATTAAACCATCCTTTGGCAGTGGTTCTTAAGAGGAGGGGGGTGTATGTCATTTGGAACAACTTTCTAGAATCACCTCTATCATTTTGACAAGACACCTACCTGGTGGAAGTTGGGGTGGAAGTGAGAATTTGTATTGGAAATTTCTCGATAATTTTTAATAAGTGACCTCAGTCCAACATAAGCAGTATTACTTAAGAAGGTATTCTTAATGTTTGTAATTAAAGGCTTCCTAGGTAAAATTCAAATCACATTCAAAGAAAAAGTTAAGAGGAACTTTTCTCCCCCTAAAATTAATGATGCTATTAATTAAAATGACAGCTCACTCAATCAAGATTAACCTGGGGAAGATAATTTTTGGTAATCATACCTTATTTAAGAGAGCATAGATAGATAGGAATGATAGCTTTGGATTTGAAAATCATCTATTTAACTGATGTTTAACACTTTTAAATTATCAACAAATTTTAATATTTTGATAGGTTTATGGCTACAAACGATTTGATGACAGAACTGCAAAAAGATTCCATCAAATTGGATGATGACAGTGAAAGGAAAGTAGTGAAAATGATTTTGAAGTTACTTGAAGATAAAAATGGAGAGGTACAGAATTTAGCTGTCAAATGGTAAGTTACCCCTCCACCCCTGTTAAAATACTGTAATAATTTGGTAAATTATCTTAGTTTGTATTATGTCTTTCTACAGTAACTTTTGAATGTTTAGAGTTTGTACTTGGTATTTATGCTATATTTCCTTATAGTTTCTATATTGACTAAATGTAGCCTTCTGTGGTATTTTACTTAAGAAGTACATATAGAGAACTCCAGAAGGAGTGGTTTTTGCATTTGTTTGAGCTGATTTTTTTAGCTGGAATAAAAGGCCTACCTGCCCCTATTTATTTGTATGTTCCAGTGTGCGGAAAATGTAAGAACCAGTGATCAAAGAAGTAAAATAGTAGTAAGACTTATTAAAGAACAGCAGCAGTTAAAACCAGTTAACACAAATCAACACTGATGATAAAGTGGTTACAAAGAATATTTTCTAAAAATTGTGGGAATTCTAATTTTTTGTGTGTGTACAGTGTAGTAGGAGCATCTTGTTAGGCAATGATACTAACATGAAAACTTGAAAGTTGGACTCATTCTTGGTAATAGGCTACAAAATTTGAGTTGTCAGTAAATTCTATTAATGCGTTTTATACCAAATATTAATAGAAACCCTTAACAATTTACATAGTAAGTTATTAGTAAGCATATCCTTTAGTTTCATGTAAAAGTTAAATTATGGACTTCTATATATCATTTTATATGTCGTAATATTTGGTATCAGTTTAAATCTGTGACTTATTACTCTTACTGGATTTTCTTATAAAGGTTTTAAATTTGTTTTAGGCTAAGCTTTTACATTATTTGCTATAAAAGCAATAAAAAATGTGAGAAATGATTGGTCAGCATAGAATTTCTAGACATGCATTACAGCTTTTTTGAATATATATTTCTTTAATTTGGGACCTTTGCAAGTTTAAAATTAAATGGGTCTTTAGGAGTTCCCTGGTGGTGTAGTGGCTTAAGGCTTCGGCGCTGTCAATGCTGTGGCCTGGGTTTGATTCCCAGCTAGGGAACTACCCACATAACAAAAAAACAAACAAACAAAAATAAATAAATAAATAAATAAATAAATGGATCTTGAAAAATGACAAGTTGCAGAATAATGCAGATGAGTCTATAATTTTACTTTGTTATTTTCATCTTTTAATTCTTTTGCCATGTGCTTAATAGAGTTAAGCTTTGTTCAACATGTATGTTGAACATTTACCAGACTTTAAAAATAATAATAAAAAGTAGCCTATCCTAGCACTATGTAGTCTTATTCACTTGAGTATGAATCTTTACTCATAGGAGCCTGAGCATTGGATCTTTTGATGATCTTTTATACTTAAAATTAACAGGTTAGGGGGAGAAATTATATGCCTAAGAAAATAATTAAGATTATTATAAACAAAAGTAAAAAATAAGAGCTAAAACCAACAGATAAATTACTAAAACCGAAAGATAAATTACTAAGTAGCCTTATCAAGAAATTGGAGGGAGTTCCCTGGTGGTGTAGTGGCTTGGGACTTCGGCGTTGGCGCTGTCAGCACTGCGGCCTGGGTTCGATTCCCAGTCAGGGAGCTACCCACATACCAAAAAGCAAAAAAAAAAAAAAAAAAAAAAAAAAAAAAAAAAAAAAAAAAAAAAAAAAAAAAAAAAAAAAAAAAAAAAAAAAAAAAAAAAAAAAAAAGAAATTGGAGAATTGTCAAACAACTTACCATCCAACAGAATCTCAGGCCCGCAGATTTTCACAACTCTTTAAAATCTCAAAGAATAGATAATTCCAGTACACATAGTTCTAGTACTATTTTAGAACATTAAATATGAAAACCTTCTAGTCTTGCATTTAAACCAAATAATAATAACAAATCTTGACTAAAGATAGCACTAAGAAAAAACAAAAACAATTACAGACCTGTTTCACTTAAATGTTCAAAATAAAATTCAACAATATATTAAGTGGTAGAAATTTCAACAATATGCCATGATCAAGTGAGTCATCTCAAAAATATAAGGTAATTCAATATTATGTGCCTAATTAACATATTTATTTCATCATGTTAATAGATCAGAAGAAGAAAAAAAACCTAGTTCATCCCAAAAATATAAGGGTAGCTCAATATTATGTGCTTTATTAATATATTTATTTCATCATTTAATAGATCAGAAGAAGAAAAAACCATCTGGTTATTTCTCAAGGCACTGATAAGGTTCACCATTGTTTCTTAAAAAAACAAAAATCCCAAATACTTAGGCTACTTTGAATAATTAGAGGAATGAAGTACTTTCCAAAAACCAGCATCATACTTACCGTGCCCACTAGGAGGAAGAACAGGTTAAGGATGTTGTATCTCACTAAAGAGAATTTATCCCGTTTCAAGTAAAACATGTAATAATATGGAATAGAGAGTACCTTTTTTAACATTAAAAGTTCACAAACACATTCATGTTTCAACCCAAAAGCCAATAAATTACCAGATACCTTCACACTAATGTCAGGAACTAGGCAAAGATATATTTCTATATCCGATACATTTCTTTTGAAGGTATTAGCCACTGTAAGATAAGGGGGGGAAATTACATGCATAAGAGTTGAAAAAGGAAAGTGGGAGAAATCAAGTCAATCAAAAAATTTAATGTAAGATGGCACCGAAAACGAAGAAGGAAGCCTCTGCCCCTCCCAAAGCCGAAGCCAAAGAGAGCAGTGCTGAAAAGCACCACACAAAAAGAGAAGATCTGCATGACACACACCTTCTGAAATCCCAAGACACTGAGACTCTGAAGGCAGCCCAAATATCCTCAAAAGAGTGCACCCAGGAGAAACAAGCTTGACACTCACTGTGCCATCATCAAGTTACCCCTAACTACTGAGTCAGCCATGAAGAAGATAGAAGACAACTACATTGTGTTCATTGTGGATGTCAAGGCCAGCAAGCACCAGATCAAACAGGCTGTGAAGAAGCTCTATGACACTGATGTGGTCCAAGGTCACCCTGATCAGTCCTTATGGAGAGAAGAAGGCATATGTTTGACTGGCTCCTGACTATGATGCTTTGCAAAATGGGGATCTTTAAACTGAGTCCAGCTGGCTAATTCTAAATACAAAAGATTTTCACTGTGAAAAAAAAAATTTAATGTAAACAGTAAGAATTCAGTGAAGTAACAAGAGGTAAATTTAATGAACAAAAATCAGTAGCTTTCCTATAAACAGATATTAACCAGTTGGAAGATACCATGGAAGCAGATGTCAATATATTATAGCAAGAGAAGGGCAAAATGCCAAGGATTAAGTGTAACAAATGTTACAGTGGTGACCTTGAGTGAGGATATTGTATGCTATTAAGGAAGGTTACAGTTTTATCTTTTTCAAAACTGATACTAAGGAAATCTTAAAAATACTCTTAACCAATAAAAAATGTCTTTAGGTTAGGATAACTCAAGCATTATTATTTAATTCGAAGTATTTTTAATCTCCCCTGGTTTTTCTTTGATCCATTGGTTAGTTAGAACCAATTTTCAAATATTTGAACATTATCTAGATGTTTAATTCTGTTTTTACTAGTTTCTAATTTAATTCCATTATGGTAAGAAAACCATAGTCTTAAGATTTCAGGATGGTTTTGTTTCTTTATTTTGTCTCTTTACTGAGATTTGCTTTGTGGTTTAGCATATAATAGGTCCTGGTGAATGTTCCATGTATACTTAAAAGAAAGTGTATTTTGCAGAAGTTGGGTATGGTGCTTTATAAATTTAATTAGGTCAAGGGAGTTGATAGTGTTGTTCAGAGTTATACCGTAAGTTTTCCCCTTGGTGATAATTAATACTGAAAGAGGGATGTTAAAAGTTCCCACTGTGATTGTCAGTTTATCTGTTTCTCTTTAATAATGGTGATTTTGCTTCATATGTTTTAAAGCCATACGACTGTATACACATTTATAAGGAGTGACCCCCCAAAAATTGGAATTATCTTCTGGAGGGTGCTCTCCTTGTAGTACAGGTTTCTCCCACTAGGTGAGTGTTCTAGGAACCCATCTGTATCAGCGTACAAGCTGGCGTTGTTGTGGGAGGTGGGGTTTGGCTTCAGTGCATTTTTTTTGGAGACTCTTTCAGCGCTTTTGCCCATTTCATGATGGGTGGTTTACACAAGCAACATGAGGCGTGACCGTGCACCTGCCCACACTACACTGATTATTCAGCAGTTTTTGACCCCAAATGATGTGACCCCTTGTGCACCCTCCCTAGTCATCCATTTTTCCCTCAAACAACTTGTTTTTGTGTCTCTGGGTGAAAAAGGTCCTCAAAGGGAAACATTTTACCGGTGTGGAAGAGGGGAAACAAAAAATGGCAGAAGCACTAAAAGGCATCAAAATCAGTGAGTTCAAAAACTGTTTTAAGCAGTGGAAATAGCGTCTTGATAGGTGTATTGCCTCCAACTGAGAGAACTTTGAAGGTGACAGAAGTTTAAATATGTAAGATACACAATTTTTTATAAATAAGTTTTGGAATTTTTCTAGGTCCCCCTCTTATACACATTTGTAATTGTTTTCCTGATGTTTTACCTTTTTTTGAGTATAGTATGTTTCTCTTTAAATACACTTACACATTTTTCTCTTATGTTAATGTAGCCATTCCAGCTTTTTAAAGATCAGTGTATAGTGTATATCTTTCTATTACTTTCACTTTAATCTTTTTATTTTCAAATTGTGTATCTTGTAGATAACAATCCATTGATATTCATTGTATATATTGATACAATTGGATTTAGATGTGCCATTTTCTTTTCTTGTTTTTTTTTTTAGTTGTTGTTTGTTTGTTTTACCTGCCTTCTTTTGGGTTAGTCAAATATTTTGTAGCAGCAATTCTCTTAGTTTGATTTGGTGGTCTTTGGGACATTGCATGACCTTGAAAATGACAAAACTGTTACGTGAATAATACTAAGGCGTTATTTTCCTTTTGACTCTCCTTTTCTCATAAGTGTACAGAATAATTTTCCAGAGGCCACATGATATATGATATTATAACACAGCGGCTCTCAACCTGTGTCGCGACCCCTTTGGGGGTCAAACAACCCTTTCACAGGGGTCGCCTAAGACCATTGGAAAACACATATCAGATATTTACATGACGATTCATAACAGTAGCAACATTACAGTTATGAAGTAGCAACGACAATAATGTTATGGGGGTCACCACACCATGAGGAGCTGTATTAAAGGGTCGCGGCATTAGGAAGGTTGAGAACCACTGTTATAACAGATTGAATGCAAAAGAAGATATGAGATTCCATTTGTTTTCTTTTAAGCTCAAATGTTAATTTGCAAAAATGTAAAATTAATTTTCTCACTTTTTTTGGAGAATATAACTTTTTCTTTAAAATGTTCTGTTAATATGTAATGGGTTTATTACTGCTTTTAGTTTTTAATATGGTAAATATTGACAGATAGAACCCATATAAAGAAAAGTTCTTGGGGTTTGTCATTGATTTTGAAAACCAAAACTTGGGAACTACTGTTTTGAAATACTTAATTTTGATATCCTCTGTTGACTTTTTGGATGTCTCTTTACAATTTGTTTTGTCACTTTAGCCTAGGGATTATAAATTGTATCTTAAATTTAGCACAAGCTATTAAAAATTAATATTATACCACATGATATAAATTATATAAACCTTGAAATGCCATTTTTTCCATTTACCTTCCTCCTGTCTATCTGCTACTACTGTTTCATATATGTGTGTGTGTATTTATGTCCATAGTGCAAAAATATACATAATTTTTAAAATATAGCCTTTTATGTATACATACATTTACCATTTCTGGTGATTTTTATTCTTTTTGGTAAATCTGACTTAACATCCGTCTTTATTTATCTTTAACCTAGAGAACTTGCTTTGGCAATTTTTGTAATATAGGTCTGGTGGTGATATAGTCTCAGCTTTTATCTAAAATTGTCTTAATTTATCTTTTGAAAGGGTAATTTCCCTGGATATGAAATTCTAGGTAGACAGTTTTTCTCTGGTTTTAGTTTTGTCACTATCTGGCATCCAAATTGTTGTTTTCTAAAATAATAGTTTTAGAGGTTTTATAGTTACTCATCTTCAAGAAAGTTAGTTCAACAAAACTATTTTGTCATAAATGGAAGCTAGAACTCTTATTGGAAGTTCCTTTATTTTCACTCTCAATTTTCATTCTTTCACGTTAGGTCTCTCTATGTACGAGGACTGTCCTGAAAAAATCCAGCCATTGTCAGCATAGCATTGTCATATTACATGGCTGGATACTTTCTGTACAGCTCTCATATATAGTATCTCTGTTTTCACTGCCATCATTTTGCATTGGGCTATTCTTGGATATCTCCAATCTTTCTGTTTATTTTTCTTCCTTTCTATTCTTAATTCCCCAATATCTCCCTAACTTCTCTAGTAACCAGTCAGCATTTATTTATTGAACATACACTGGGGTGACAAAAATTTTTAAGTGATGTTATGTGTTTATTACGTAAGTACTGATGGTAACCACTTTGAGCACCTCTTGTAATTGCAGAAATCAAACATGACTTGTGTTCATATTTTGTTATTAGTATATATTGAGTATTACAATTTTAATAGTTTTTTCCTTTCTTAACATGTGTACACATTTTTTTGGCATCTCTCTATATGTGGAACATTAACCTGCACACTGATCAGATTCAACTATTTGTTCTGTCACTTATGTTTGAGAAAGTACATTGGTTCCCAATTTTAACACATCACATTTAAATTCATCGGCCTAACTTTAAAAGTTCTTCATAATGTCCCAAGGACCTACGTTTCCTGTTGTGTTTTTCATCTGCCTTTTGTATCAAATAGCTTTTCGCTTCTCACTTTTTTCAGTATGCATTCTACTTATTCTAGTGTCTGATATTTGAAATTCTCATCTTTTCTTACTCTATCCCATGTAAGGCCAGTGCCTAACAATCTCTCAGGTGCAATCTCCTATAAATACTAACATTGAATTTAAAAGTGTTTTTTTGTTGTTTTTAATTGTGCGGAGTAGTGAATGTCTTCAGTTAATTTCTAAAGAAGTTATGTGAATTTCTTACCTTACTAACCAGATGGTAAAATTTTGGAGAGAGGTGCCATACTTTTGTTACTCACTACAATCTTGAACATAATGGCTCCTCAGTGAATATTCACACAGACATAGAATGGCTGAATTCTATGGGAAGGACACAGGAAAAAGGACTTTACAGTGGACCTACATGCAAACCTATAATAGTATTATAAAAATCCTAATATGCAAGGCATATGCAAGGTCTTTTGGGAGCACAGAGTAGTACTGTTGTAAGTTTCATGATACTGTGGTGGAAAGCAGTGGGAAGAAAATTGGAAACCAAGTACAAGGAGCTTATCAATCAAGATTCTCTTGAGTCTGGTCATGATGGCAGAGTGGGTAAACACTGCTGTGTCCTCCTCCAACGTCCACATCAAAATTCCATCTGAACTGCAGAGCAACCATCATTGGAAATCACCTACAGTCTTAACTAAATATAACTAAGGACATACAGAAGAAGCTACATAGAGATTGGTAGGAGAGATGGAGATACAGAACTGCGCTGGTCCTACACCATTCTGTGGCGTTTCAAAAAATCAGGAGAGATAGCTTGGCTGTGAAGGCTCCCCCTTGAAGAGTTAGGGGTTCCAATCCACACCAGGCTCCCCAGCCTAGGGTTCCAGTGCCGGGAAGAAAAATGCCCATGACATCTGGCTGTGAAAACCAGTGGAGATTGTGGCTGAGTGAAACATGGGGAGGGTTGCTGGAGGGCCTGTGCAGGGACTTATTTGCTGACATACTCACTTGCTCTGAGCTCTAGCGCTGGGGCAGCAGCTCGAAAAGGTACCAGGGATGTATGAAGAGAAACTGAATTGCCTCACTTCAGGGTCAGGGCTGGAGAAGTAGTTTCCTCCCAGATAGAAGTGCTGGCAGAACCGATTGTTTTCTTTTGTTGTTGTTGTTAAGCTCTCCTCCCTCCCCCTGTGCAGATGCAGGCAGATGCCCTATCTGAGTCTCCATTAACCTGGCTACTACTGTTTGCCCCGCCCTAGTGATTTCCTGAGATCTCACTCCACTCAACTTGTGAGCCCACCTAAGCTACTTCCAGTGGCTTTTCCATACAAATGGCCTGTCTTGGCTCATGCTGCAAACTTTCCTAAACTCTTTCGAAGGTTCACAAATCCAAACAAGCAGCATCTGGTGTCAGCATGTCCCATATCTCTTGCTAAGCATCCCCAAGCCTGCACAAGTGGCCTCCATCTGCAGACCACTTTGTAGCTCATAGTAAGTGGCCCTTGGCAGAGCACAGGCAGTGGCTGACCCTGGCCTGCAGCAAAGCACTTTTCAAGAGGTCCCAGAATCAACACACCTGATAGCCATCTTCAGGCTATACCAGAGCACCTCCTAACCAGTGACACACTCAAAGGATAGACTTTCACAAGTGACACACTCAAAGGATAGACTCAGTAGGCCCCAGAGTCACACTAAAGTGAATCCTGCTCTTCTGGGTCAGCCCTTACACTGTAGTCAGGGGCAGTCCTTACAACCAATCAACCTGAGGTCCAGTCCCTCCCATTGATGTACCAACACCAATCAAGGTTCAACTACAACAGGAGGGCATACGCAACCCACACAAGGGACACCTGTCTCAGGTGACCAGGAAGATTTAGCCACTTGGCTCCATAGAACCCTATTGCATACAGCTACTCTACCAAGACTCTGAGACGTAACAGCTCTACCTAGTACATAGATGAACACAGGAGGGAGCCAAAATGGGGGGACAAAGAACCATGTCCCAAATTAAAGAACAGAACAAAGCTCAGAAAAAGAACTAAACAAATTGGAGACAAGTAATCTACCAGATGCAGAATTCAAAACACTAGTTACAAGGATGTCGAGTGATCTCAGTGAGAACTTTAACAAAGAGATAGGAAACATAAAAATGGAGATAGAAAACATAAAAAAAGAAGCAGTCAGAAATGAAGAACACATTAGAGGGAATCAACAATAGATTATATGGAACAGAAAATCAAATCAGCACTTTGAAGATAAGGAAGCAGAAAACACCCATCAGAACAGGAAAAAAAAAATAAAAGAACCCCCCCAAAATGAAGATAGTTTAAGGGGCCTCTGGGACAACATCAAGAGTACTAACATTTGCATCATAGGGTGAAGGAGAAGAGGGAGCAAGAAATTGAAAACTGATTTGGAGAAATAATGATGGGAAACTTCCTAACCTGGTGAAGGAAATAGACATACAAGCCCAGTAAGTGCAGAGAATTCCAAACAAGATGAACCTGAAGAGCCCACACTAGGATACATCATAAAATGCCAATGTTAAACACAAAGAGAATCTTAAAATCTTAAAATTGAAAAGCACTTAGTAACCCACAAGGAAGTTCCCATAAGACTGTGATCCGATTTCTTAATAGAAACTTTGCAGGCCAGAAGAGCTGGGCATAGAACATCCAAAGTGACGAAAAGCAGGGACCTAGAACCAAGATTACTCTACCCAGAAAAGCTGTCATTTAGAATCGAAGGACAGATAAAGAGCTTCCCAGAGAAGCAAAAGCTAAAGGAGTTCATCACCACCAAGCCAGTATTACAAGAAATGTTAAAGGGACTTATTTAAGAATAAGGGGGGAAAATGATAAAAAATATGAATAAAATGGCAATAACTGCATATCTATCAACAATTACTTTAACTGTGAATGGATTAAATGTTCTAAACAAAAGACATAGGATGCCTGAATGGATAAAAAACCACAACCCTTACATGTACTGCCTACAAGAGACTTGTTTTAAATGCAAAGATACACAAAGACTGAAAGTAAAGGGAAAAGGTATTTTATGAAAATGGAAACAAAACAAGAAAAGCTGGAGTAGCAATACTTATCAGACAAAATAGACTTTAAAACAAAGGTTATAACAAGACAAAGAAGGACCCAGTAATGCCATCTTTGGGTATTTATCTTAAGAAACCCAAAATTCTACTTTGAATAGACATGTGCATTTATATGTTCATTGCAGCAGCATTTACAATAGTCAAAACAAGGAGGCAACCTGGGTGTCCATCAGTGGATGAGTGGATAAAGAAGAGCGGGTGCATATATACAGTGAAATACTCGTCACATGAAAGAATGAAATTGTTGTAACTGCTATCCGGTGGATAGTAGATTTATCTGGGTGATCGTTTTGTAACATATATAAATGTCATCACTATGTTGTAAACCTGAAACTAATATAACATTGTAATTAAAAAATAGAAAAAACATTTAAAAAAGAATTTCTTTTATATCCTTATTTGTATGCTCTTTATGCTATAAACATATTTATTTGTGTTGGCAGTTGCTAGGCAAAAAGTTAGGCAGAAAAGTTTGTCTAGATTAAAATTGTTTTCTTTTTTTATATTACAGTCTTGGCCCTTTAGTGAGTAAAGTGAAAGAATACCAAGTAGAGACCATTGTAGATACCCTCTGTACTAACATGCTTTCTGATAAAGAACAGCTTCGAGATATTTCAAGTATTGGCCTTAAAACAGTAATTGGAGAACTTCCTCCAGCTTCCAGTGGTAAGTAAGATCACTTTTTTCTTCCTATTTCCCTTTTCCGTAGAGGTGTTTCTCTTCTACTCGTCTTATTTTTTCCTCCTTTCTTGGCCAGAGAGGGAACAAGGTGTATATCTTAAAAAATCTTTGTAAACATGCCGTTGAACAGCTAAGAAAAAAAAAGTCCAGAGTCTTATTTGTGCTTGAAAATAAATTCAGATTTAAAGGAATATTATTTTGATTGAATTTAAGTATCTTGTGGAAATACCAGTTCTGAAGGATTTTTATGTTGGAGCAAGATTTACTACCGTTTTATGTAGCATAACTATAGAATGAAAAGATAACCAAAATCATGAGTTGTTTTGAATTAGCTCTTATTTGTAATATTAATTTTGCTTTGCATTAGTATTTATGATGTAAAAATTTAACACTGTTAAGATAGCTGTAAAATAGTTCAATTTACTAGTGTCTTTAAGGTTAAGACTCTTGCAGCTACTTGGTAGTTTAAAATTTTTTTAAACTAAAATTAATGAAATTGTTAGTTTTCTGACCTCTGACAGAAATGTTTAGATAATGTAATTTTTAGAATTGGTCTTAACTGTTAACCTGCTGGTTAAAATTACCAGGCAAAAAGTTTTTGTCTTATCTGCAAATGGAGTGAAATTATCTCCCTATTTTGTGGAAAGATGTAGATTGGTAATAATATAGTTCGGGTGTGTAGTTTTCACTTGTTTACTTAATAAATATTAATCATTCACTATGCTAGCTATCAAGCTAGATGATACATGTGTATTATTTCACGTAGTCTAAACATTAGCCATATGAGTTGTGGTAATATTCCTTGTTTGTTGATGAGTGAACTGAAATTCAAAGAGATGACGACATTAATTCACCCAAAGTTTTGATGACTTGGGTGGGTGAAGATTCAGATACACCATTTTTTAATCCAAAAGTGATGAGAAGAGTAAATATTTCATCAACACTGAAGTATGTTATTTGTAATTGTATTAGCTATATTGATGTTTTCCTCATTTTTTTCTCTAGTTGAAATATGCTTGTTTTTTAACTGATTTCTAGTTGTTAACCATTCAGATTCTTCCTTTCAAAATTTGTTCTTTTTTCCTCTTTTTAATAACAACACAAATCTACCTAAAATAGTGCTAACTTGATTTATGAATCCTTTGAAACAATATTTTTACCTTGTAATGAAGTTACGGAATCTTTGGATTGGAAAGCACTTTATTGGAGATAACAGTTATCTTTTTAAGTTTTTTTAAGAAACCATGTTAATCATTGGTTTTCAATTCACTGAAATTTAAAAGTCTAGCTTACTAGTGAAGAGAACTTCAATAACTTCTAGTACATTCCGGTAAGAAAAATCTCATTGCTGCTTATTGCTGGCTCCATAGCTGGCATTCATGCCAGTACATAGAAGTAGTTGTCCCATAGAGCCTATTGAATTGATACTGTTTTCCCTTGGTGTCATGTACTCCTTCTGCAGTAATCTCTAATTTTTGTTTATGTCTGATTTTTGAAGTGCATATTTTATGGACATGAATCTCTTGAATGAGTCTCATAATCAAGTTTAAAGTTGAATATTTGGCACCTTCCATGAGTATAAAGTGGAATTCATGGTACTTGTCTTGACATTGTTAATTGGTTTCTTATTTATTCAGGCTCTGCACTAGCTGCTAATGTATGTAAAAAGATTACAGGACGTCTTACCAGTGCAATAGCAAAACAGGAAGATGTTTCTGTTCAGCTAGAAGCTTTAGATATTATGGCTGATATGTTGAGCAGGTAAACATACCTACTATTTGTATTACTTGGAATATAAATTTTATGTGCATTTATTAAAAACCCCTTCTAATAAGTGTAATAAAACTTGTGAAATTATTCATGTTTAAATTGTGGCTGTTTTATAAATATGTGTGGTTAGGAGTGGGGAGAAATAAACTTACTATATCATGTAATAGTGTATAGCAAGCATGTTTTATATCATTTTAAGTAGTTAATAAAATTTGTGATTTAAATATTTCAGCACAGTTTTTATGTTTCATTTTTACTCTTATATTTTTTAATACAGTGATCTGCTTAGATAAGGAGCTGTGCCTGTAGAAGTGGCTGATTTTCCAGTTAAAATAATGCCATTTATAAACTTTAGCAGCCATGTGTACTGCATGTTTGTCGAGGAAGGAACTTGGCTATATACATTTGTTGCTTTTCTGCTTTCCTCTGGAAGTCAAGCTTGGGAAGATACAAAGATCTAAGTAACTCCTAGGGGAAACTACCTTAAAAGACCTGTCAATTTCAGTTTATCCCCAGTTCTCAAAATTGTTATATGAAGAGCCTTCATGAGATACATATTTATGGTAGAAATGAAGAGCTATCCCCCTGGCACACAAAGGGGATTTAGTATTAATGTTCTATAGGACATTAGAACACAAATGGCTGTAAGATAAGGCAGAATGGGACTAAATACAAACTGAGAATATAGTGTGTTTTGGGGTTTAAAATGGAAGGATCCAAGAAAATTTGTTGTAGAAGAAATGGCATTTGAATTTAGATTTGAAGAATGTGCAGGGCACAGGTATACATACCCAGGTATGGAATGTATCTGCCTACGTAGTCTTGGGGTTGGGAAACACTGTATTCTAGTTTTCCAGAATGTAGAATTAATAGAAAAGTAGTAGGAAGTCATTCTGATAGATTGGAGTCATGTTGACAACTGTGAGTAATACAATACTTAATTTGATAAATAGTGAAAATTAAGTTAGAATTTTTGTCCTCTCTGTGCCTTGATTACTAGCATTGTCCTGGCTCATTGATGTTTGACTGCTTTTGACTCATCGAACTGCACATATAAAATGATTTGGAAGAGAGGGTTGGATCAATAGGAAAATTGAAATTTAGCATATAGATGTGTAGAGGAAAGACAATAGGGAGGGGGGGTAGTTGAAAGATGCTGACATTTTGAGTGTTGTGAACCTCCAAAAAGCTGTGAGAGAGAAAACTATCACTGGAGAAAATTAATTTAGAGATCTGGGAAGAGGAAAAGTGACAAGGTCATTGTTTTATCTATTTTTTAATATTCTCCCAAGCCTATTGGTTGGATATCCTATAAATGGGTTGTAAGTCTAGATTCCAGAAGGTAAATTAAGGATACAAATTTCAAAACTACATTCACTTACCTCAAGATTTTAGTTGACTTGGTAGAGATAGTAGAGATGGTAGTTTTTTCTTTTCATTCTGAATTTGGAATATGTTATGTAAATTTTTACTCTTACATCGAGTTCAGAGGCCAGACGTTTCAGTAATACTCAGACATCTTGAATTTATTTGTCTTTTTTTTTTCTTTTTCTTTTTAAGGCAAGGAGGACTTCTTGTTAATTTCCATCCTTCAATTCTGACCTGTTTACTCCCTCAATTGACCAGCCCTAGACTTGCAGTGAGGAAAAGAACCATTATTGCTCTTGGCCATCTGGTCATGAGCTGTGGAAATATAGTTTTTGTAGATCTTATTGAACACTTGTTGTCAGAGTTGTCCAAAAATGATTCCATGTCAACAACAAGAACCTACATACAGTGCATTGCAGCTATTAGTAGGCAAGCTGGTCATAGAATAGGTAAGAAATGTTTAAATATTTTAAAGTTTTCTTTAATTTAAAAATGTATTAATGTTTTTAAGAACCAATATACTTTTCTTAGGTGAATACCTTGAGAAGATAATTCCTTTGGTGGTAAAATTTTGTAATGTAGATGACGATGAGTTAAGAGAGTACTGCATTCAAGCCTTTGAATCGTTCGTGAGAAGGTAAATTTTTAAAATCTCTTATTTTTTTAAATAAAAATTTTCGGGAGTTCCCTGGTGGTGTAGTGGCTTAAGGCTTCGGCACTGTCAACGCTGCGGCCTGGGTTCGATTCCCAGCCAGGGAACTACCCACATTAAAAAAAAAAAAAAAAAAAAAATTGGAAAAATTAATAAAATAAAAATAAATAAAAATTTTCTTTCAAGTAGAATAATAATTAAGATGTAGATTAGGTAAGTGAGGATAAATGGGTTAGTTAACCGGCAACCAGGATTTGGCTTTTAAATGTGTTTTAATTAAATTTTTATTAAACTGTAACTAATAATCAAGATGATATTTGAAGTGAATATAATTTTTTTTAAATAGAGTTATTTTATGTATTTTTAAATGTTTGCTTCTCATCATTAGAACTTTATTTACAGAATTTAGGAAAGATATTTATAATGTTCTTTTGCTTTAATAATGTGACCTATCATGAAAGAGCACTGGGATAAATTAGTTATTTGGTCATAGCTCATCTCTTTTCAACAGTTTTTGAGGTTTGTCACATCCATTTTGCTAGGGAAGTGGTTCTCAATTTGGACACCTTGGTTCTACGAATAAAAGCTGCAAATTTATGTACTAGAAGTGGTCATACTGGCTAAGTAGGTTTTTTGTTTTTTGGGGGGGGCTTTTGGCTTTTGGCTAGATTGACAACAAATTCATCAGGGCTTAGTCTTTTGGTCATATGTTGAGAAGATAACAGCATACAGTAGTCCCCTCTTATTTGTGGTTTCTGTTTCTGTGGTTTCAGTTACCCAATGTCAACTGTGGTTCGAAAATATTAAATGGAAAGTTCCAGAAGTAATTTATGTTTTAAATTGCACATGGTATTGAGTAGCCCAATGAAACCTCTTCCTATCCTGCAGGATGTGAATCATCCTTTTGTCCAGCATATCCATGCTGTATATGATACCAGATCTTTATTCAGTAGCTGTCGTGGTTATCAGGTCCACTGTTGTATGTTGCGTTATCACAGTGCTTGTGTTCAAGGAACCCTTGTTTTATGTAATGCAGTCATGTGCTGCTTAACTATAGGGATATGTTCTGAGATACTCCTTGTTAGGTGATTTCATCCTTGTGCAAACAGCAGAGGGTATACACCTAGGTGGTATATATAGCCTACTGTACATTTACACTATGTGGTATATAATAGCCTGTCCTCCTTTAGGAGAGGAAAAGTCATTTTCTCCCTGCCCTTCTGAGTTCTTGATTGAGAAACTTCTAAAAAGGACAGATTAACAAAAGAAGAACAAAAGTTTAATAACACATATACTTCATGTCTATCTGAGAGAGGCCCGTGAAAACTGAGTAACCTGCCAAAATGGCTGAAGCCACCCTTTGAATACCATCTTAGCTGAAGACAAAAAATGATGTTATGGGATTGTGGGGGAGTGAGTTATAGGAGGTTAGTGGGAGAAAAGCACAATAAAAGAAGGTAAAGATGTTAAAGCAGATTTGAGTCCTTGCCTTCTGCATTGATACAGGCTTCATCATCCATCCTCTTCTGGTACCATTAAATACAGATTTCCCTTACAGATGTAAATTACTTTTACAAAGGGTAACTTCTACCTGGTTTTCAGAGCTCCTCCAGTGTCCTGTTTCTTCAAATTAATCAGCCTAAAATCCTTATGTATTACAATTTTAGTAGTTTTTTTTCTTTTCTTAAAATGTATATATTTTTTGGCACCCTCTATATATAAAATAGAATATGGAATAATATATAATATGTACACACACATATATGTATATGTGTATATATACATATTTGTGTGTATATGTTATATATTATACACATACATATAAAACATATGAAATATTAATGTTTTATATGGATGTATACATGAAATATAATTTCATATTACATGGCTGGATACTCACATATATGCGGGCTGTCTGGAAAGTATCCAGGCATGAAATATGAAAAATAGAGGCATTTATGGCTGGATATTTTCTTAATTGTGTGCGCCAGTTTAGTACTACTATCTGTAGTTTTAGGCATCCCCCGGGGAGCTCTTGTTACCTCACATATACCCTGACAAAACATTTATTATAAAAATCATCCCAGCTTTAGAGATGTTAAAATGTGAAGGTTAATGTTACAATTGATTTACATAAGGGTAGTTTCAAAAGTAAATCTTTTAAAACATGAAGCCAATATGAGAGAATGACATAAGTTCTTTGATGTTGAAAAGACTGGGAACCACTTTTCTATATAAAAGAGGAGAAAAAATTTTGTAATAAAGCAAAATGTAGCAAGTATTTAATCAAGGAAAAAGTACAATTACTTGAGGCAGCATTTCTTTCTTTCTTTAGATGTCCTAAGGAAGTATATCCTCATGTTTCTACCATTATAAACATTTGTCTTAAATATCTTACTTATGATCCGAATTATAATTATGATGATGAAGATGAAGATGAAAATGCCATGGATGCGGATGGTGGTGATGATGATGACCAAGGTATTTCAAATTAAATAAGAAATTTGTTAAATTTTTATGAAAGACCGAGTATTATAGATGGAGATTAGTTTTACCCAAAATTACACTATTTATTTATAATAGGAAAAGGGAAATGATATCAGTATTTAATAATGGCAAATTGATTAAATAAATTATGGGGCATCCATGTATTGAACTGCTGTGCAACATTTTCAGAATCATATTCTAGAAAAATATTTATTAAAGCAGTTACTAAGTTGTGTGAAAAGTAGGTAACAAAAATTACTGTGTCCAAGTTTTTATTTTGTTAAACAAAATTCTGCTGAATAAATTTGAAGATCTAATTGGCTTTAGTTAAATGAATTTGTGAATTAGTCTATATTCCATCTAGCAATAACTAGAAGGGTGCTCTGAAAATGGATGTATATTATACGGGGCAAGGGAGCTATGGTGGGGTGGGGAGAGAAAGGATTATCTTTGGGCCAGGATATCTTTTCTTGAAGGAAGACAAGGGGAAAGGTGTTTGTTTTTTTTAATGTAGATTGCTTCTTCTTTCAGTGGAGGATAGTGAAGGATCAGCATGACAGATTACCTTACTGGTGCTTAATCAGAATACTGTACTGGTTAATTAAGATTATTTTTCTGGGAGAGATTGAAATTACAGTTAGATCAGGTATTAAATTTAGGTTTGATATCATGGGATTTTTAGCACTTGATGCATTTGGGCCTTTTTTTTAATATACAGAAAAAAATTAGTATTTTTCTCTCAGCTAGCAATTGTAAATGATTTTTGTTCTTTATTGTTCAAATTTCCTACAAAGAGTTTTTGTACAGAGGGAAGTGAATGTTATTTTTATAACTATACCTCTATAGATGCACATACATGGTTGGTTTTATACAGTTACTTCATGAAAAATCCTAAATATTGTTTGAGACCCATTTAAGTTTAATGAATAATCTAAACATTTGTGAGGCTTTCAAGATTGATATCATGCTATGATTTGTATGGCATTTACTCCAGAAGAACTAGTACTTCAAGAAGGACATGAAGGGTTACTCATGGTTCGTAGTTTGCGAGTACTAAAAAAGAATTATAATAGAGATGTTTAAGTGGGTGAGTTATAAGTTACGTGGGTTGATGGAGTTCCTATTATTTTTTAAAATATTTTTTAGTTTCATCTTTTGAATAAATTTCTATGATGATTTTCCTCGAAAGTCGATAATTTCATCAATCTTTTAAAAACAAAATAAGAACAACTATAAAAACTTATTTTACCTCCATATTATATTCTAGTTGCTATTTATTGCCCGGTTTTTCTCCTTTACCACAGAACTCCTCCAAAGAATGCTGTCCAGTTCCTTTCTTCCCTTTCTCTCTTGAATCTAATCTTCCAGTGATGGACAAGTGTCGGTGACCTCAGGTGTTTAACTCTGCCCAGTATCCCGTGCAGCAGCATTTAACTTTGCGGGATACCACACTCTCCTGGTTTTAGTTCTGCCTTTGTGATTACTCCTCAGTCACCATGCTGGTTTCTCTTCAACACTTAACTTTGGAGTATTCCATGGTTCAGTCCTTGGACTTCTCTATTACACTCTTATGATTGTTCTTGTTTATCTCATTTGTTGTCCTGGTTTTAATGTCATTATGCTGAAAATCTAAATTAATCTTAACCCCAGATCTCTCATGTGAATTCCAGGTTCATACATACATGAGATGGACTTGTCAATGCCTGTGGTTGGAATATGGATTTACGGTTTAACAGGAGTTTGGAGACAATAGTGCTCTGTTGTTAGTTACGTGGGCAGAATTCTCTTGTTAAAATTGAGAAAGTGTACTTAAACTACATTAGGACAGCATCTTGAAAGGTTGAGAATATGCTTATTTATTCCTAATAGCCCATCAACAAATTTAGTGGAAAGTCTGATAGTTAGAAAGGAAGATGGTGTCAGGATTCTTTTTCTCTCTAGAAAATTAGCTCTACAGAATGTCCTGAGATTGGTAACCATTCTTTTTTCTTTTTCCTTTTTCCTTTATCAGAGTGACATTGTTTAGTAAAATTTTATAAGTTTTAAGTGTACAGTTCTGTAGTACACCATGTGTATCTTGCATTGTGTTTTTACTACCCAGAGTCAGTTCTTCCATCACCATATTTGACCCCCTTTACCCTCTTCTACTGCTCTCCTCCCCCTTACCCTCTAGTAAGCACTGCACTGTTGTCCGTGTGTATGAGATTTCGTCCTGTTTGGTTTGTTGCTTTCAGTATTATTTCCCACGTCTAAGTGAAATCATGTGGTTCTCAGCTTTTTCTGTATGACTTACTTCACTCAGCCTGGTAATCTCAAGATCTGTCCATGTTGCACATGGTAGCTTTTCATTTTTTCTTAAGGCCATACATCGTATGTATGCCCCACATCTCGTTTTTCCAGTCCCCTGTGGAAGGACGCTTGGGTTGTTTATGTCTTGAGCACTGTGAATAATGCTGCAGTGAACGTGGGAGTACATGTGTTTTTATGGATAAATGTTTTCAGATTTTTGGGGGGTACATACCCTGAAGAGGGATGGATGGGTTATGTGGTAACTCATTAATTTGTTGAACCACCACCACACTGTTGTCTTCCACAGTGGCTGTACCAAGTTACACTCCCACCAGCAGTGTAGGAGGGTTCCTTTTTCTCCACATCCTCTCCAGCACTTGTTACATTATTTGTCTTGTCTGTAATAGCCATTCTGACAGGTGTGAGGTGGGATCTCATTGTGGTTTTGATGTGCATTTCCCTGATAGCTAGCAAAGTTGAGCATCATTTTATGTATCTGTTGGCCATTTCTGTGCTTTGGGAGAAGTGTCTTTTCAGGTCCTCTGCCTGTTTTGTAATTGGATTGTTTTTTTGTTGTTGAGTTGTATGAGTTCTTTATATCTTTTGGATATTAGTCCCTTATCAGAAGTGGTGTTTGCAAATATCTTCTACTATTCAGTTGGTTGTCTCTTTGCTTTGTTGATGGTTTCTTTTGCTGTGCAGAAGCTTTTTAGTTTCATATATAGTCTCATTCATCTATATTTGCTTTTACTGACCTTGCCTTTGAGGTCAGATTTATAAAATCCTCTCTAAACCCAAGGTTCGTAAATTTAGTACCTGTGCTTGCTTCTATGCAATTTGTTTCAGGTCTAATGTGGAGGTCTTTGATCTATTTTGAGTTAATTTTGGTAACCATTCTTTTTATCACATCTATAGCTACAAATGTGTTTCATGGTTTATCTTATAAACTCCCTGACTGTTTGCTTGATGTTCCGACTGTCAAGTGATTTCTTTGAATTGAACTTTTCTTTATATTGTTTAAAAGGCTGGGGCATTTATGATTTTACAGATATTTATGTTCCAAAAAAGTTTAATGTGTTAATGATTTTAAAGGGTTAGTAAGCAGCTCATTGCCCACAATAAATGAGAAAATGTTTAACAGATTAAACACATAACCATGATTATTTTTCTTTAGAAATTATTTATTTGTAAATTAATGTAACTGCATCTGTTTAAGTTCTTTATGAACATAATCTGCTACTACATATGTTAGTGAAAAGTTAGAAAATGGTCTTAGTTATGAATGTCAATTTATTTTCTGTGTTAAATGACAAACTTCTCATATGATTAATAACCTAATATTAAACTTCTCTTTAGGGAGTGATGATGAATACAGTGATGATGATGACATGAGCTGGAAAGTGAGACGTGCTGCTGCTAAGTGCTTGGATGCTGTAGTTAGCACAAGGCATGAAATGCTTCCAGAATTCTACAAGACTGTCTCTCCTGCACTGATATCCAGATTTAAAGAGCGTGAAGAGAATGTAAAGGCAGATGTTTTTCATGCATACCTTTCACTTTTGAAGCAAACTCGTCCTGTGCAAAGTTGGCTGTGTGACCCTGATGCAATGGAACAGGGAGAAACACCTTTAACAATGCTTCAGAGTCAGGTTGGTTTAAAAGTATGGTTTTGAAAGTCATGCTGGTAAATAAGATCTTTTAAATTATGTTTTTAATATGGAAATGTGAGTTCAAGAACATCTTTAGAGAAACAAAGTTCTGGGATATGTTTGTATAGTAGTGTATATATGTTCATATTATGTTACTTGTAAAGAGTTTATTCTAATTGAAGTACTCTTGACATCACTGGATAAACAATATTAAAGTAATTTTAAGGTTCAGTAAAGTAATTTTTATCTTGGATATTAATTGGAGGTGTCTTGGAGTTATGGAGCCAGACTACTTGTATTCGTAACTGGCGTCACTCTTAATTTAGTTGTGTGATCTTGGAGAAATTAGTCATGTTATTAAACCTCACTTTTCTCATGTGAAATAAGGATTTACTTATAACAGTCTACTCAAGGTAGTGAGAAATGAGATGATTTATGTAAACAATTAATGTAGTAAGTACTAATAAATGCAAACTCTTAATAATAAAATAACTTTTTTCACTTTAGGACATTTTTTTCTAAGATCCTAAGCATTATAGCAAAATAGCTCACATTTGCTAAGTATGTAGTACATACTAGGCATTTTCCTATCTTATACGGAATCCTTATGGCAGCCCATTGGGGTCCATATTTGTCCATTTTTATAGATTACAAAGCATGTGAGCTGAATTAAAAAGCTAAACCAAGGGAGAGGATGCCTATACCATACATACCTTGTTTTCAGGTAGTGTAGATTTTAAAAACTTGCAGTGAACTTAAAGGTGAACAATGAAGTTTAATTGTAGAAATAAATAGGATAAACTATATGGATGACATAAGCAATTGAATAAATGGATAGAAGTTAGATAAAGTCATTGGAAATTGTGATGATGCTGTGATGAATGAGGTGTTTTCTTTTATCCCTAATTCTCAGATTATTGTTTGATATGGTATGTGGCTCCTGGTATCCATAAGACTTTATTAGTGAATACTCTATTTAGGTTTTACTGACTAACAAGATATTAGAAAGTTTAAAAGCAAATATCTTTGACTTATACCTCTCCTGCTTGAGGTTGATTTTACTGTAATAGCAAATTAAAAGCAAAAATTAGGACCCATTTAATGATTTCTTTTCCATATTTGTCTTTTTTTTTCTTTAATGCTTATCTGTACTATTTATGTGCCAAAAACTATTTATAAATTTATGTTCCAAAAATTTTGTTTGAAAATTTTATTATTTGGTTAGATTTCTGTTTAGTTTTGTGCATTTCAGAATTAAAAATTAATCAAAGAAGACTATTTTGTTGTTCTGTAGAAAGCTAATGATAGCTTTTCTCTATTTTCATATTTATCAGTATCAAGCAAACAGTTACAGAGTGTAATTGATGCAACAAAGTTTGTATCTAACAGTCTTGTTGGCAGTTAGTGGAGTTAAGAATTCAACAAAAAAGATAAATTCTCCCCTTTCTCCCCATCCCTTGTAGTCTTGTGTTGTATTGGTAGTTGAACCAGCTAATGAGTGTGTGATAATTACAGGTACCCAACATTGTTAAAGCTTTGCACAAACAGATGAAAGAAAAAAGTGTGAAGACCCGACAGTGTTGTTTTAACATGTTAACTGAACTGGTAAATGTGTTACCTGGGGCTCTAACACAGCACATTCCTGTTCTTGTACCAGGTATGAAAGAAATAGTAAATCACTTTCAGAAACTTACTATAGGCTTTATTAAGACTTAGATCTAAGTTTAAATGTTTCCTTCAGAAGGATAATTTATGACAACTTAATTTGCACACAGAACTAACTTTTTAAAAGAGCCATCTTGAATGCTTAAAATTAGAAATTTGCAAGTAAAAATTTTAAAATCTTCAAAACTTCTTGGCTCTAATATTATAGATTGTGGAATTTCTTCTGCTTTAACAATAATATAACAGTGAAACCAACAATATTTTAGAGACTAGTTTAAAATTTTTTCTTACATAAAATCATGCATAAATATTGGATTTTTTAATTGACTTTTTAGGAATCATTTTCTCACTGAACGATAAATCAAGCTCATCGAATTTGAAGATTGATGCTTTGTCATGTCTATATGTAATCCTCTGTAACCACTCTCCTCAAGTCTTCCATCCTCACGTTCAGGCTTTGGTCCCTCCAGTGGTGGCTTGTGTTGGAGACCCATTTTACAAGATTACATCGGAAGCACTTCTTGTTACTCAACAGCTTGTCAAAGTAATTCGTCCCTTAGATCAGCCTTCCTCATTTGATGCAACTCCTTACATCAAAGACCTATTTACCTGTACCATTAAGAGGTTGAAAGCAGCTGACATTGATCAGGAAGTCAAGGAAAGGGCTATTTCCTGTATGGGACAAATTATTTGTAACCTTGGAGACAATTTGGGTTCTGACTTGCCTAATACACTTCAGATTTTCTTGGAGAGACTAAAGAATGAAATTACCCGGTTAACTACAGTAAAGGCATTGACACTGATTGCTGGATCACCTTTGAAGATAGATTTGAGGCCTGTCCTGGGAGAAGGGGTTCCTATCCTTGCTTCATTTCTCAGGAAAAACCAGAGAGCTTTGAAACTGGGTACACTTTCTGCCCTAGATATTCTAATTAAAAACTATAGCGACAGCTTGACAGCTGCCATGATTGATGCAGTTCTAGATGAGCTCCCACCTCTTATCAGCGAAAGTGATATGCATGTTTCACAGATGGCTATCAGTTTTCTTACCACACTCGCAAAAGTGTATCCCTCCTCTCTTTCAAAGATAAGTGGATCCATTCTCAATGAACTTATTGGACTTGTGAGGTCACCCTTATTGCAGGGGGGCGCTCTAAGTGCTATGCTAGACTTTTTCCAAGCTTTGGTTGTCACTGGAACAAGTAATCTAGGTTACATGGATTTGTTGCGCATGCTGACTGGTCCAGTTTATTCTCAGAGCACAGCTCTTACTCACAAGCAGTCTTATTATTCCATTGCCAAATGTGTAGCTGCCCTTACTCGAGCATGTCCTAAAGAAGGACCAGCTGTTGTGGGTCAGTTTATTCAAGATGTCAAGAACTCAAGGTCTACAGATTCCATTCGTCTCTTAGCTCTGCTTTCTCTTGGAGAAGTTGGGCATCATATTGACTTGAGTGGGCAGCTGGAACTAAAATCTGTAATATTAGAAGCATTCTCATCGCCGAGTGAAGAAGTCAAATCAGCTGCATCATATGCATTAGGTAGCATTAGTGTGGGCAACCTTCCTGAATATCTGCCCTTTGTCTTACAAGAAATAACCAGTCAACCCAAAAGGCAGTATCTTCTGCTTCATTCCTTGAAGGAAATCATTAGCTCTGCATCAGTCGTGGGCCTTAAACCATATGTTGAAAACATCTGGGCCTTACTGCTGAAGCACTGTGAGTGTGCAGAAGAAGGAACCAGAAATGTTGTTGCGGAATGTCTAGGCAAACTTACTCTGATTGATCCAGAAACTCTCCTTCCGCGGCTTAAGGGGTACTTGATATCAGGTAGGTACCTAATTTTCTTATTTTAAAAGATTTTTGTTAATCATTAGCAGTTTGTTTGCCTTAAAACATGCCTAATGTCGAAGTTAAACATTCATCTGTCTTGTTACATGTAGAACCTATTCCCTTATGTTATAATATGGAGCCGTAGTCGAATGATGTTTTCTTGTTTAAAATGATAAAAAGAGTATAATTAGATAATGGTTAAATAAATCTTTTCTAGTGTTCATTATATTTTAATGTTACTCTTGTCTTAAAATGTGGAAAAGACAGGTGTGTCTTGAATTAATATATCCTGAGGAGCTTGCTAGTAATAATTAAGAATACTAAATTTGATTCACTTACTCGTAGTTCAAATGAAAGATCCTATGAGTTTTCAAATTTTCCAGTGTCAGTTTCTTTACAGCAAATAGAAGATAATGATAGCCATTTATTATTAGAAATTGCTTTATTCTTTAATAAACTATTTGAAGATATTGTAAGGTATTTATGGATTTAACCAGTTCCCTCTTATGAGCACTAGATCTCCCACTACTGCTCTCCCAGGCCGCCTCTTTCCCAGAAGAAATTATTTCTTTGAAATATAATGGGATTATATTTCCTGAGTTGAGTAAATTTTGCTTCTGTTCTGTTAGTATTCTGATAGCAATAAGAAATACCCCTCTTGACCAAAGAGAATTTTAAAGAATTGAAGATACTAGTGTTAATTAAAGTGGTTTAAAAATGGTAAAGAAGTCCATGGATTTTAGTAGACTTAACATACCAATAGGCTTCAATTTATTTTTAATTAGGCTCATCATATGCCCGAAGTTCAGTGGTTACAGCTGTGAAGTTTACTATTTCTGATCATCCACAACCTATTGATCCACTATTAAAGAACTGTATAGGTAAGTGGAAACAAAGATAAATGTAGTGATTAACTATTTAGTAGCTAATTGTCAAAAAACAAATCATTTCAATTACTAAAAATAGCCCCAAGTAACTAAAATGCTCTTAAGCGTTTGGTAATTGTTTCATTAGAAAGATAATTGATAATGTACGATCTTATATACTTACTTTCTACATTCTGTCGTGTAGTTTGAAATTATTGCCAGATAATTTTGCAAATTACTGAAAAGTGAATCTTACCCGAGCTTTTGGGGCTCCAGTTTTCTTTTATTGTAACCCTCCAGTTCTCAGGGGGATCTGCTAAGACTTCCATCTGTAAGGTAGAAACAACCTTAGAATAAAAAAGATAATTACCAGAAGAACTGAGATACCCTAGAAGGACTAGGGCTATCTCTGTTTCTGTGAAGGTAAGAATTAGCTTTTAGGATTGTTTTTCATGATTTCATGATTTTGTAACTTCCTTGTGTTGCTTTCATCATCTGTTTTCCTAGAGTTAGTAGTAGCTAGAAGCCCTAAGAACTCAGTTTTTTGCTTTCTTGAGGATAGAGGAATGGGCATACCAGTGGAGAGGATCGAGTGATGTGGTAAAGAAGCTTTACAGTGTCAGGCCACTTTACAGTGTGGACAAAACTGTTTAAAACAATTACAGAAAGGGATTACCAATTCAGAATAATGGGGACACAGGGATAAATGGATGTCATTGCTGGTACCTAGAAATAATTCAAAGAAGTTCTCAGAAGAAGATTCTTCCTTTTGTTCCCCTTATTTGGTTTTTGGTTTGATATATTTATTCACGTTTTGGTACTAGTATAAGACAGCACAAAAGTAAAAGACCCGTGCCATAGCTCTAGAGAAACCTTTCCAGGTTGACAACAGTGTTCATTGTTGGTATGGTTATTCAGTCAAATGTTTATCATTCTAATTGAGTTCTGTAATTCAGTAATATTTATGACTATTGGAACATCAGAACCATCTAGGAAGCTTTTTAAAAAATTAAAATTCCTAGACCAAGGAGTTGGGCACAACCTGATTCTAGTCCATGTCATTTGTCCATAATGATATTTTAGATGCTTTACTACAATCATGTTTATTCTAATTAATATTCTAATTTACTATCTTAGTAACTCTAAGCAAACCAAGGGGCTGAGGTGGTTTTCTCTGGTACATGTAAATTCTTTTTGAACCCAAGTTATCTCCTAAGCTTTTTTTGTAATCAGAACTTTTCTGGGTCATCAACCTTGAGTTTACCAATCTGGTGTCTGAAGTATTTCTTTTCTCCCATTTTTTCAAATTGGTTTTGTGATACATTTAAGTCTTTTGGCACCTTTTCCCCTGTATATTCTAAAAGATTGCTAATGGTAAGGTTGACATGATGTAGTGATGAATACCAAGTGTGTACAACAATATACATGGTATTTATTCTGCTCAGCAGCCCCAAAAGATTTATAATTCTCATTTTGTAAACTGGGAAACTAATGGTCTTGCCAAGTCATGCCAATTGACCAGTGAAATGGTTTGGATCACCATTCGTACTGACTCGGGACATCTTTGCACTATAATTTCTTCCCCATATTTACAAGAAGAATTAGACTTAAATCTCTTTAAACTCTAATTAGGCTAGTGGCTTTCTTTTGATTTTTGTCCTATATTAGGTTTCTGTTTCCTCTCATATTCTTATCCTCTTATCCAGGCATATATTTCTTATTAAATGAAGATCCAAATAAAAATAGGGCTTTTGGAGGCACATTTGTCTTTTTCATCTGATAAATTGTGTACTTGTGAACAGTATTCCATCTTTCTCAAGCACTGAACTGTCCTTACATTGTTTATCTTAATTTTGAACTCAGTTTTGAAAATTCTGTTTTGATTGATTTGTAAGTACTAAGGATAATCTTTCAAGTTATTAGTTCTGTGCCTGCTGGCTCTATCACTTCTCTGGGCAACCTACCTTTTATAAACTATAAAAGTAATTAGGGAACATTCTGAACTCCCACTCCATACCGCCTGTACTATAGGTGCTTGAGAGTAGGTTATCAAATCCACTCACACTGAGACATAGTTTATCTGCTGCCAGAGTGGGACTATTTAGTTCACTTAGTATTTCATCATGTTCTTCTGTGACCCGCACTGAAGAAATAACAATACCAATACTAATAAACCGTCAATTTAGAAAAAAATAATGTATATTTTATTTTAAGCTTACCATAATTATATGTTGCTTTTCTTACAATATTTTAGGTGATTTCCTAAAAACGTTGGAAGACCCAGATTTGAATGTAAGGAGAGTAGCCTTGGTCACATTTAATTCAGCAGCACATAATAAGCCATCTTTAATAAGAGATCTTCTAGATACTGTTCTTCCACATCTTTACAATGAAACAAAAGTTAGAAAGGAGCTTATAAGAGAGGTAAGCTAGTTATATTACACTTTCTCAAAGCTTGTCTTTTAGTTTTAAGTATATCCACACATTCTTTTTTGTTTCAACAGGTAGAAATGGGTCCATTTAAGCATACAGTGGATGACGGCCTGGATATTAGAAAGGCAGCTTTTGAGTGTATGTACACACTTCTAGACAGTTGTCTTGATAGACTAGATATCTTTGAATTTCTAAATCATGTGGAAGATGGTTTGAAGGACCATTACGATATTAAGGTAAGATGTTTGTGTCTGTTTTTTAGACTGTTGTAGAAGACTTAGCTGTAGTAACTTTTACCCTTGTAATTTACTTTTGTGCATTAAGTGAGAAAAATTGGTGTACTTGTCATGATTTTAGTAAGTGTTATGAACTCTAATATGCAAAATTAATAGTGATGCAGTTGTAACATCAGTTGACATACAGAAAAACTCTAGAAACATCTTCATTGGAGGAGGAAGTCTAAGTACATGGAAACTTCCAACAAATTCTCTGCCAGATTGCTTAGCACATAGTCCCTAGGTCCTTTCCCTCCAAAGAGTCCAGACAGGTTTTACTATTCAAAGTATAACCTGTGATCTTTTTGGCCTGTCTTAATATTGTACCACCGTTACAGCCCGTGGAGAGTTTTCTTAGTTTCCCATGATTGTCTTGGCTAATGCTCTCTGGCTGTCTTCAGGGCTGTTCTGCATGATAACCACGTTATTTACCTGAGTGAGGAAATTTTGGTTTTCAATCTAATTTACTGGGTTTACTATCAAGAGTTTTATTAAAGGGTAACATGGAAGAAGTTTTGAGATATTCAAAGTAATCTGTAGAAGCAACTAGAGAGAAAACATACCACATCTCAGGTTTAAAGTATGAAATTTGCTCGTAACTGCTCTTTGTTTTCCTATTTGCTCCTGTTTTAAATGTGAACTATAAAAGGGTGATTTGAAAAATGAAAAATAGGTACATTGTCTCTTTTTGTTTACTTTCCCATTCAGGGCCTTTGGTAGAGCAGGCAGAACTGGTAGTTGAGCAGTAATTCAGCTAAATGATCAGAACTCCCAACTTTTAAATTTCTATATGTGGCAGTAATCTGACTCCTCCCAGGTTCTATTAAAGGGAGTCCCCAAGGAAGTAATAGGACCCTCCTGTTTAATTCTACAATTGATAGTCCAAGAGAAAAAAAGGTTATAGGTTACCAGGTTTTATATGGATTAATCTGAATAACCATTCTTTCTGGTTTTTTTAGGAAAATCTGCTAAGACAGTAGAAACTGACAGTTTTTCTCCTAGTTCAGTTATTTTCTTCAGTGGTTTTCCATTTTGGTGCACATGAGCTTTTAAAAAAATACTAAAGCTATGGCCCTATCCTGACAGGTTAAGTAAAAATCTCTGGGGATGGGGCAGAAGAATGGGTATATTCCTTAAGCTCCCTAGTTCTAATGTGTGGCTAAGATTCAGAACCACTTTTCTAGTTCCATACACTAGAACCACATATGGGTAAGGTCTTTCTTGTACTTGTAACTAAAATTCCTCAGATAAGGTTTGAGACAAACCTATGAGAGTCCAAATGGCAAATTACATTAAAATGAAACTTTATGTGGTGTGCACTAGTCATTTCATTCTTAAAAGCTTGGTTAGAATTTGGAATTTTGTCTTTAGAAAGTATTGTAAAGTCTAAATTTTATTTGTTTTCATTTCTGTAGATGCTAACATTTTTAATGTTGGTGAGACTCTCCACCCTTTGTCCAAGTGCAGTACTGCAGAGGTTGGACCGACTTGTTGAGCCATTACGTGCCACATGTACAACTAAGGTAATCATTGATAGACATCAGCTTAGGCCAGACTTGGTATGTTCAGGATGCCTAGTCAGTTCTCTACTGTTAGTTCTCCATTTATCATGCTAATACCATGTGTAGCAATTGGTTTTAAAAGTTAACCTATTGAATGTGAATGTTTTAGAAAACTTAGCACTATTTAATGCTATTCTTAAACATTTTTATTTATTACAACAATATGATAAATATTAATATTTTGAAGCACTAATATAGGATAAAGTGTGATAGGTTCACAAAAAGAAGAAATGTTTAATTCTTGTGGAGTTCTATGAGTGGGAATCATAGAAGACTGCAGGTGAAAGAGATAACAGTTAAAATGGACCTTGAAAAGTCAGAAATACTTTTAGATTCAGAAGGTGAATCAGGGCTTTTCATATAAAAATAATTTCATGAATTAAGGCATAGAGATGTCAGTAAATGATGTATTTGAAGAATAGTGAATGAACCAGGTTTCTAGAGGAACAGTTTCCTTTGTGGAGGCCAAAGTAGGACTTGCTGAACTAATAAAGCCTCCTCTTAGAACCATGATGGCTCTGTTTTTATATATCATAGGCTTTGGATAAGATATTCCCTTAAAAGGAGACAAGCTATTGCCAAAAAAAGTTTAAAAACTATGCTTAAAATATGTAACTTTTGTACTATGAAAGAGTAGCTTTATTAGCAGAAATTTCTCCATGCTTATATTTTGTTTATAACATATAATATAAATTTATTCCATGTTACATTACAGGTAAAGGCAAACTCAGTAAAGCAGGAGTTTGAAAAGCAAGATGAACTAAAGCGATCTGCCATGAGAGCTGTTGCAGCACTGCTAACCATTCCTGAAGCAGAGAAGAGTCCACTGATGAGTGAATTCCAGTCACAAATCAGTTCAAACCCTGAGCTGGCCGCCATCTTTGAAAGTATCCAAAAAGATTCATCATCCACTAACTTGGAATCAATGGACACTAGTTAGATGTTTGTTCAACATGGGGACCATTACATTGACCATATGATGCACTGAATCGACAAGTTAATCATCAGACATGGAAAGAGAAGTTTCTAAAAGCTTCAAAATGTTCCACTTTTTTTTTTTTTTCCTTCATGGAGACAGTTTGGCTTTCTTCCATTTTTGTTTTTATAACATTTATTTCAGAAATATGTATTTCCATAATCCAGAGGTTGTAAAACCACTAGTGTTTTAGTGGTTAGGGCAACATTTAAAGTGGAAACTAAAAGTTAGGATTTATGGAATATGGAGATAGGGTCCAGGATCTATTTGCCCTGTAATGTTTAGGATTAAAACGTTAAAATTTTTGTGACCATGCATTTCTTTCTTCTATAAAATTTCTTTTATTTAAAAATCAAAAATACTGCAAGACAAAAACCATGTTTCTTTTTCTGGTATAACTTTTTGTTTCAGCAACATAAATTGATTTTTAGCTGGCAGATAAGAATATCTGTAAGATTTGTTATATTTCAGAGGGTTTGGCAGTATAAAGAAAGATAAGATGTCATTTTTCTAAAGTGTGGGGATTAGTAATATCCCTGTTGCACACACTAATTTTGCATGAGCAAGTTTACAAATATGTATTGTCTGTAAAGCAGCATGTTCAGATTATTCATAATACAAAAGTTAAAATAAGTATTGTATTAGTGCAATTGCAGATATTTATTTTTGCACAGAAAACACATATCTGGAGAGAGAGAGAGAGAGAGAGAAGTAAATTTTTAAAACTGGTTTTCTTAACACCAGTGTGAATTTACAAATGTTTTCAGCAAATCAAGTCACTAACATTTTGCCACTTTTTTCTATTATAAATTTTCCTACACATTTAAAATTTGAATATTTAAGTACTCAGTTTTTCTCAGTTACCCATTTGTGTGTGTGTGTTTCCACTTAGAAATTAAATTCTTAAGGCCAACTTTTCCTTTTATTCCCTTTGGATCTCTACACCCTTATTGAAGGATACAAATGCTATGTATGCTTTTAAATTTTATCTTTATGAAAACTCTGAAGCCGGCTATCACAGGTTTGTTAGCTTATCATAGTGTTTTCTTTTAGTTGCATTAGAGTTTTCATCTTTCTTGTAGAGCTAATTTACACATTGTATTTGGTAAGCATTGACGACCAGGTGGTCTGTGCTGCGGGAAGCAGGCTTTGCAGTACTTTATATCATAGTTAAAACTTTATTCCACATATCCTTCAGTGAACTCATTTCACACTGTAGCCTCTTCCTTCAAATTTGTGGTGCTCCTGTAACAGTAAGAACTATCTTCTGAAATAAAGACATCTCCCAATGCTGTGCAAACATAGTTTACATGTATTGAAGGAGGCAGTTCGTAAATTTAGTGACCAATTTTAAGCAATCAGACATTTGAAAACTGCATACTTCATTTTTGAAACTGTGAATTAGAAATACTTTTCCTGCTGTATTACTTACCTGCTTTAACATACAAATATGCAGTGATTTCATTGATAACATACTGTGTTTATTAGAGTAACCGTTCGATTTTGAATGTTCAGATGATATTGCATAAGACATTACCAGTAAGGATTTTGACTAGTACATTGACATGGAACATTACATGAAGTTGTTGCCATTTCAGAATGTGGCAGGTGATGACCTTATACCATAATTTGCAGAAAACTAATAGAAATTTATTTTGAGATGTTAGTATTTTATGTACTATACATTACTGTGGTACAGATGTTGTGGATATATTTATTTGGTTACATGGTTTCACAATAAATTAGAATATTGCAGGTTCTAGGACCAAATAGGAAATGACATTGTATGAATATCTTACTTATCTAAAGTTCTATTCAAATAGTTTTCATGTATTGGGTTTCTCTTTTTTTTTTTTTACCTTCCAAGATGTATTTTTGTTTTGTTTTGCAAGATGGCTATTTTTTTTAATATAGCTGAAATTCTGTCTTAATACAGAAGAAATAGAGTTTGCTCTTACTAGTAGTAGATATAGTATATATAGTACATTCAACTACATAAAATTAGTAACAGAGAAGCATACCCAAATTTTAAATGCTAATTCATACTAATTAACTCCATACTTCTAGTGGCATTGTCCTGATGCTGGAGTGGAAGTTCCAAGGTGTGAGGCCCCACCATGGTCTGCCACTCATACTGCTTACTGGTCTTTGGAGTAGTGTTAGGAAGTTCTGCTTAGCATTTCTTTATGTGTAGGCTCTTCAGGAGATCTAAAAGTTAGTGGGAAGGGAACAGCTGTTTGCTGATTTTCTTGAGGATGTTTAATTGTTTAAATCTACTTGACTTCTTTTTAAAGAAAGCTCAATATGGGGAATAGAACAAGAAGAAAATGTGAATGAAGAGAAAAACAAAATGGAGGGAGGAGAAACGGGGGTGTAACTGGAAAATGGAAAAGAAGCAGAACTAAATTGACAAAAGCAGCAAAAATAAAGGCTGAATATTCAGAGTAAGTGAGAGGTTGCCACACTTAGGCTGCTTCTAACCACTTAGCATGAATGAACCTAAGTGGTTGGGTTATTTTATGAAACTAAGGCAGAAAGGAAATTTGGTAAAATGACAATGCCTAACCTAAAAATGTATAAAATCTATAGCACTGAGTGATAATTTTTTGAATGGTGGTCATATATTCATTAATGATATCTGAAGCTTCTTAATTCTTGGGAATTCACATTCTTAAAAGGGTGGAGTACGATGACTTCATCAAATGTTTGAATATATAATTTTTATGTAATCATAATTAACCAAATCAGTCTTTTTTTGTTGTTTTTGTTTTTTTTACTTTTGTTGGGTAAGGTAAAGAAATAACGGGCATATTTAATTTAGCCTATTCTAAGGGATGTTCTGATTACTATAGCTTAGTCTCAGACATGAATATGATTAGGTATGATTGAAATTCAAAATAATGAAATATACAAAATCTGTAGTCATTGAAAAATTTAATCAACTGCTTAATTAATAGGCCTTGTAAGCTATATTTAGCCACATGACAAAGTATAACGTAATACCTCACAATTTAAAATGTTAAACATTTTCCCCTACATTGTTTTACCAAAAACTTAAATTGTTTAACTGCCAACCTCTAGATATATTTAATAAGTGTTTTGATATTAAAGAGCTTAAAAATTTCAGCAAATACTTGGATTCTAGCTTAATCTTAAATTGAATCCTAATTTTTGAAACCACTGCCACCCAAGATTCCTGTCTACTTTGAAATCTTATTTAATCCTTTGTGGAATGGAATACAGATAGTACAGTAACAGTTCAGTTTACTGTTTGGAAAAAGGCTATTCTAGTTTTTGCCGACTTTAACAGTTAATTTAATGGAACAACTTTGATACCTTTGGTTGCAAAAAAGGGAACACAATAGGAGTATTTGGTGGCAAACTACCAAAAGCACCAGATAAGGCCATTTAGATGCACACTGAAATTACATATTTTTCCTTTACAATACAGTAAGTTGCTTTATTTTCCTGTTAATGTCAGAAAAATAAGATTTGTGAACACTTACAGTGTAATTTAGAACAAGGTCTATCGGCAATGTGTGTTTGCTCTTTGTAATTTAGACACCTCTAAATTTAAAATGAGATTAGTTTTTCATAGGACATCATAAAAACCAACTTCAGTTAAAACTCCTGAGGGGTGAGTATTGCAGATAATCTTACTTTGTTAGACCCTCAAATGTCTTTCAGGTTTCAGAACGATTTTTAGTAGAGAGAGTTTTAATACCCTGACCCTTTCATACCTTTTTATTCTGATCTTAAATGATTTTGGCAAACTGAATTGTTTCACTTAGAAAAAGCTTATAGGAGTATTCTGTGAACTGAAATTCTGGATTAAGGGATGTTGGAATTAGTGTATTTAGCCATTTATCAGTAACCAATGGTTAATGCACATTGAGTGATTTTATTCTAGAATGCTTTCTAAGACACAAAAAAGTCTATAAAGCATTTGTCTTCCGTAACTGGTTAATGTATAATACCACAATAACTTCATGTTTTAGTAGCCTGTAATAATCTTATTCTGAAGAGCTGTTTTACTTGTTTCATAGATATTTCACTTCATATAAACCCACTGCTTACTTAGGTAAGGGCAGCTTAAATGTGTGTGACAGTAGCTTACTCTAATCTTGGCTTATTTTTAAAAGACAAGTGTGCATCTTGCTTGGAATCGTTACCATCCATGAACTAAGTTGGATCTTCTAAAAGGTCTGGAAATAAACTCCTGGTTTCTTTTTCTAGAAGTAAAAATCAGTGCTTTCCTCCAGAATTTATACTTTAATAGAAAAAAATGCATGTTCTTTTTAGAATTTCTCAACCTTGAACTATTGACATTTTGTACTGGATAATTCTGTATCATGGGGTGCTCCCCTATGCATTGTAAGGTATATAGCTTCCCTGGCCTCTACCCACTTAGATAACAGTAGTGACAGCCCCGGCCCCAGATGTGACAACCAAAATTGCCTCCCAGCTGTTGCCAAATGTCGCCAGAGGAGGGGGATGTGGGGCACAGAATTGCCTCAATTGAGAACCACTCTTAGAAAAAATGTGAATTCATCGTCTTCCTAACTAAATTTGAGTACTGCTTCTAATCACCATTTTCTTCCACCAATGGTGAAGATAGGTTGCTACTCTATATACCGTTATCTCTAATTTAAATGGATGGTCCTTATTAAATCCTTTAACACTGTTTTTCTATGGCTATAAAGTGCTTTCTGCACACTTAATAGAAATTGAGTATAAAGGGACTGCTACTAATACAGGGGGAGTATGAGGCAGTTTGGATGCTTTGTACTATATTAAAAAGTTTAGGAACAATAGCTATGGGCAACTAGTGCATTTTACTTGAATTCTTATAAAAACAGTTAAATGGGTTTTCAATATTACTCATTTACATTCTCTTCAAGAAAAGTTTATCCATTACTTTCTTGAACTACTATGGGTAATTGGCTGTTCAGCTATAATGTTTAAAGACATGCCACGTAGTGGCATTTTGTGTAATTCCTAAACTACATATATTTGAACTTCGAAGGCAATTATTAAATTGACTATAGCAGATTTTTTTCTACTTTTCTAGGCTTAGTTGATGTTTGAAGACAATGAAATGCTTAAGAATCTTGATGCCCACACATGGGATTTTAAAGACTGATGGTAGGTATGTGGCAGAAAAACTACCAGTTTGCCTATTCTTTGAAACAACCATTGAGTGAGTCAGTCTTCTGAGCTTCTGAATCATTTCAGTCCCATTTGGGAGAATTAGTATAAGCAAAAATGAGTTCTTTCCCTTTTACATGATGTTACTAAAATATTAAATGAGGCCAATTGGTCCGCAATTTGAGTAAGTCCAGAATGCTGGTTAGAGAACCTTGAAAATCAGTCTTCAAAATCTACATTTAAAAGATTTAGAAATTTGCTTCAATATCAACTGTCCCTTGAAGTACAATCAAGTATCAGGTGACTGTGTGGCTCCTCAGCTGAGAGTCCCCACTGTGATCTCTGCTTGGTGCTCCACATGTCAAGATTGACGTAAAATGTGTAACCATACGTCCATTCTTGTCAATGGATCATCAAAGGTAAATTATTTTTCTTCCTTCCCTTGGTACCTCCTACTCCATAGTACTATGGGCTTGACATTATGACCATATCTATGGGCAAAACACACTAGGTAATTAAGTAGGGTTGTAATAGCGGGGAATACATGGTTCTGTGTGATTTGTGGCACAGAGGTTCCTGATCTGGGGATCAGGAAAAGTCTAAGCAAAGGAAGTCATGCACTCTCAAGTGGGAACAAAATTGGCAAACGCATAGAGACAAGTGGTATATTCAGAAGCTGAGTATGGTTGAAATATAAGGAGTGTAGTTAGAGGCTAGGAAGGGCAGGTTTTAGGGGGTGTTGTAAAGGGATTAAATTTCAGGAATAATGGCAAGCATAGTATGACTGAAAGGCAGTCACATGATCAGATTTGTACTTCTGAAAGATTATCTGCAGCTTAGGTAGGAAGGTAAGACATTTGCTGATCAGTTAGACCATACAGGTTAGGGAATGTTAGGCTGAACCAGTGTGGTTTTGGGAGTGGAAGTCAGGATGTTTGAGATAAAATTGACGAGACAGCAATTACTTGGTTACAGGGATTATATAATATATTATTACATTCTGGAATACAAACAGTCCCCAAAAGAGGTTGTTTAGAACAACTTACTGTACATGTCTATTGTGTGTAGCATGGGGGGGTCTGCTTCCCATTTCATGGACCCAGGATGACCAAGCTACCATTTGGAATGTTGTCAGTTGCTGTGACAGGGAGAGTAGAGAATCACAGCTGTCTGCTAGTGCTTCCTCCTGATGGTGGCATTCACCACTTCTCACATTTGGTGTGCAAGAAGTCATGTGGTCATACCCAGTAGCTGAACACTCAGTCACAAGGCATTGGTGAGAATAGTAAGATCACTTGAGCTGTGGAGTGATCCTTTTGTGGGGAGGGGTGCAAGGGAGTAGCGGAATTGTGTCCTGTTGCATACTTCAGAAACCAAAATTACATATTTCTCCTTATTCTTACAAATTGTTTTCAACCAATCTGTCACTACCATTCCGAGCCAAGCATCTGACTCCTCCCTTTGTCTTCTTTTTTTCCTTCCCTGTCCTCTACTGCCACCCGCACCCCTTCGAGAGTAACAATCGGATTTTCTTTTTACCGACTTTTTAAGCTGTGGTACTCAGGGCCATGAGAAATGGATCATCTACCTCAAGCATTTTTTCGCTTTCACCTTCCAAGTGTATTTTTCAGCAGTGTCCCTAAGAGTGCCAGCAGTTTAGATGTCTTCTGACATGTGCTTATGTAGAAACACTCGGTCAATATCCCAACCCCATGATTCTTGCTTTTATCAATCTTGATTCTTCTATTTCAACCAGCCACTCTGAAGGCTACAGCTTGGATATTTTCATCCAAAGCTGTTTGACTTAAACTTCAGTATTCTACTCTAGCTACAGTTTATCCATAAAGTTCTGTCCTAACTATAAATTGATCTTTGTCCTGCATTCTGTATTTCCACCATTTTCTCTCCATCCCTTCCAGCCTCTGTCTTTATTCAATCTTGATCTGTTTGATTTTACAGTTTATTCATAAAATTACTTGTCTTTCTATTGCATTTAGATGTGCTCCCTCTCCCATCCCCTAAATCTTTTAAGTGTAACACTGAACCCTCACATACCTAGCAGACACGTTTCATCAATGCAGTTAATGCCATTATTCCTGTCCTTCCACCTAAAAGTGTTACATCCATTCTCATCCTCATCTCAGAGATTAAGTTGTTCTTTAGCTCAAGACCAACCTCTCTTCCAGGTTTTGGTTAAGTTCATCCTCCATCTCTTCCATTTTGTTTCGACACCATTTCCATTGGTTCCATCTGCTAGACTTTCAAAAATATGCTGAAGTTTCATCTAAAAGATTTGAATTTTTTAATTGCATTTTCCTCAAGATACCATCAATAGAGAATTAGATTTGCATTCCCAATTTATGCCCTTCTTAACCAATTCTACTCTGTCATTCCTCTGTTGGTGATACCAAACAATTTCAGTGAAGTCTTAGATGGCAGAATGGTCTTCAGTCTTTTTTTTACTTGAACTCATTGATGCTAACACTGTTGATCACTCCCTCCATTAGACTACCTGTCTAGGACACTACTGTCTTCTGGAGGTTTCCTTATACTTGTGAGGCCATTGCATCTTAGTTTCCCTTAAATATTCTTCACCAGAGTCTTCAGTTCACATGTCTTCTCATTATATACAATCCTTCCTGGGTCATCTTCATCCATTGTCATCACTGACATGCTGTTGACCTCTAAATCTGTATACCTAGCCACTCTGTGCCCCTGTTTTTCAGACTATTATATAAACCCACTTGCTGGACACCCCATAAATGTATCTTAAATAGCATATCTAATGCTGAACTCAACATCTTCCCTGGTTTTTCCTTCTTTTATGTCTTTGCTGATGACACCCCCTTTACCCAGCCATTCAAGATGGAAATCTTAGCACAAGTTTGGGGCAAGAATAACATAAACAACAAAGATTGCTGGCAGACATCACCTGTGTTGGATTCTTGGCTCACATTAGCTGTTTGACTTGTGTAAGCTACTTGATCTCACCTCCTTTAACATGGGGATGAAAATAATAGCTACCTTATAGGATTATTGTGAAGATTAAAGGAATACTTACTTATAAAATACTTAAAACTGCTTGGTACATAGTAAGTGCTATATAATTATTAGCTCTTATTAGCATTCTGCCCATTTATTTCCTAAATACAAGGTCTGACTTAATTAAGTTCATGAACTCGTCCTAGGAAAAGTGCTATATACCTCATTGCTGAATGTCACTATGGTCACCTTTAAAGTACTCCCCTTGGGAAGCTATGCACCAATGCCAGCACCTAGTCCCTGCTTCAAAGCAATTTTGGAACTCTTTCTGGAATGGCCATCAGAGCTGTTGTCCTATTACCCTTGAGGCCCTGAATGTCATCAAAATGTCTTCCTTTCAATATATTTTTTTATCTTTGGGTAACCAGATCAGGTGAGTAGGAAGGGTGTACCAATATAGTTGTTTGTGTACTGGCTAAAAACTCCCTTACAGACAGTGCCATGTGAGCTGGTACATTACTGTGATGCAAGAGCCATGAGTTGTTGGTGAAAAGTTCAGGCGTGTTCCTCTAACTTTTTCATGCAGCCTTTTCAGCACTTCTAATTAGTAAACTTGGTTGACTGTTTGTCCAGTTGGTACAAATGCATAATGAACAACCTCTCTGATCTCAAAAAAGGTTAGCAACATTGTTTTGACTCTTGATTTGGACTGAGAACTTTTTGGTCGTGGAGAATTGGCTGACTTCCATTGTGCACTTTGATGCTTTGTTTCAGGACTGTATTGCTACACCCATGTTTCATCACCAGTGATAACATGGCCCAAAACATCACCTTGCCTCTCCAAAAGGTCTTGGCAAACTTCAACTCTCCTTTGCTTTTGTTCATCTGTGAGCTCCTTTGGAACCATTTTTGCACACACCTTTCTCATGCTAAGATTTTCCTAACTGTTTCTCTATTGCTATTTACTTCATCTGCTATGATTCTCACAGTCAGTCAACGATGTGTTTTTTTCTTTTTGGTATGTGGGTAGCTCCTTGGCTGGGAATCAAACCCAAGCTACTACACCATCAGGGAACTCCCCAGCCAACGATTTTGATGCACAATTCAATGAATTTTTGCAATGTTTCCATCAGTTCTGGTCGTCGGTAGTTGCCCTGACCTCTCTTCATCAGTGATGCTTTCTCTCCCCTCAGAAAAATGTTTAATCCATGTGTACACTACTGTTTTCTTCTTCATGGCATTATCCCCATAAACTTGGACTAACATGTCCCTGATTTTACTTCCAAACTTCAAGTTTAACAAGAAATTTAATGTTTGTTCATTGCTTTAATTCAAGCTCTGACTTTCTTACAATGGCACACAAAAACATGCAACAACAAAATGAACCACTCAGCAAGACACTGTCACATGTTGGCAAGAACACAGCTGTGAGACACAGAAATACCAGGGTTGCGAAACCATACTTAGTTGTTTGTACAGTGCTGCCAATGTAAGCGCACAGTGGCAAGTTCACAAACTTATTGTCAGGGCTTGTATCTCTCAGGTCCCTCCCCACTACTACTTTGGTTCAAGATCTCACTTCCTCCTTAGCTATGATTGGACTACTGCAAATGCTTCTTAATTGGTATTTTTGTGTTCATTCACTCAGCAAGCTAATTTATTAAGCATTTTGCTAGTTCCAGTCCTGAGAATAACTGATGTAAAGATGTGTGTTGGTTACCATGAGGAAGCTGACATAAGGAAGCACCATAAAACTCTACTGTTTGAGAAATCTTTACAGGGGTAGGGGGTGTGTGAAAATGGAGGATGTGAATGATCCATTCTACGTGCCTGGAGCAAGAAAGCTTCATAGAAGAGATGAAATTTGATGTAAGAGGTGTTCCTTAAATGAGTGTGTTTTAAATGAGTGTGCATCATGATCACCTGCAGGGCTTGTTAAAACTGCTGGGCCTCGCCTCCAGAAGTTTTGGTTCAGTAGGTTGAAATTTGCATTTCTCTAAGTTCCCAGGTCCTGATGCTGCCTCCCCAGACCACACTCTGGGAAACCCTGCATTGTAATACCCAGAGAGCATTTATTCCCAAGTCCTCTCTCTACACAACTGCTAAAACAATGGTCTTGCACTACATCGTTTAATGGCTCCCTTTTGCCTATAGGGAAAGTGCAAGCTCCAGATTTGGCTACTGTCTGCACTCTAGCCTCAACACTTGTCACACTTAGGACTGAGCTTTGCCCCTCGAGGAAATAAATTATTTCCCTCAGCCCTCCTCTTCATTCCCTTGCTTCAGTTAAAGTTAGGCCCCTTGCCTGGCATATCTCGCTTTGTCTTCCCAGCTGCCAAATGAAAAGGAGGGGATAATCTAGGAGCCAGTTCCCGCGTTTGGAGACTGATCCCATTTCTATGCATGTAACAGTCCAATTTCTTTTGCCCCTCTGTTAACCTGTACAGATACGGCTATTCCCCATGCCATCACCAGTGGTTGTTCAGTAGGGGAAAGTAATGGGAAGAGTCAACTGGACCAACTGTTGTTCACAGGTAGTCCTTTATGTGAAACTGAATATTGCCAGCTACCCGGTACCTAATGTCTCACAGCTTGGAGTCCTTTCTGGGGCTTGGCTGGACTAAACAGATTCCTGACTTCCTCTACTCTGATGTCCCCTGCTTCCTGTCTTCTAGATGTTTGTCGGAATTTCTGAAATACTTAGGCCTTACCTTCAGCTCTATATATTATTTTGGATTTATTCCATTTTACAAATGTTTACTGTCATTTCACTAGAATTTTGAGACTGAATAAATAGTACATGGGATTTGTCTGCTATCCTGAAGCTTGTTATTTCTTGGTCTTCTCTAATGCCTTTATGAGAAACACTATAATATAGTTGTTAAGAACTCGAGTTTAAATCTGAGTCTACCACTACTTAGTTGTGGACTTGGGGAAAATCATCAATGTGTTAGGACTGTTTCCCCATCAGTAAAATGGAGTTATATGTATCACCCACAAAGATTTAAGAAGGTTAACACACTCACATTAAAACATAGAGCATAGTATGTAGTAAGCACTCAACAAATATATTTGAAAAAATAATGTTTATTCATAAATGATTGACTATCAGAGCTTAATAGTCCACTTAGATTTTTTCTTAGGTCAGTCTCATTGTTGATTAAGCTTTTTTAAAAGAGGGGTGAGGGAGTTCCCTGATGGTGTAGTGGCTTAAGGCTTCGTCGCTGGCACTGTCAGTGCTGCAGCCTGGGTTCGATTCCCAGTCAGGGAGCTACCCACATACCAAAAAGCAAAAAAAAAAAAAAAAACAAATAAAAGAGGGGTGAGAGGGATGTTATGAAATGTACTTTGAGGGAAATTTTTACCCCATATTTTGATAATGCTAAGATGGTCCAAAATTAGAAATCATATCAGCATAAATATTATGTTAGTAAACTAAAACAGTAAAACTGTAAAGACTAGTTATCAGAAACCAATAACAAATGGTATTCTAAATGGTGAAACATTAAAACAATTTGATTTAAAGTCAGATGCTAGACTACCAGCATTACTATATAACATTGTCATGGAGGTTTTTTAAAAAATAAAAGAAAATATGATAAATTATATGAATTAGAAAATAGACAAAGAAGGGGAATCCCAGATGGTGACCTAGAAAGATCCTGAACTTGCCTCCTTCCACAGACATGCTAAATCTAGTTACAGATGGAAAATTTTTCACTTAAAAATACCTGATAACTAGCTGAACAGCTCCTTCATATCAGCAAAAGAGAAAAATCCACCACATCAAGGCAGATTAGAGAGGCTGAGACATCTTGCCATAAACCCCACCCCTGGCGTAGATATACACAATCAGGAGGGACTTTTCCCTGAGGAAAGAAGAGTTTGTCCCCACATCAGGCACCTCAGCTTTTAAGACCTGAACTTGGGAGGTAAGGCCCCAAAACCTCAGGTTTTGAAAACCAGTGGGGCTTGTATCCACAACACCCAAAAGGGCTGTAGCAAACTGATAAATATCTCTTAAAGGGCTCATGCATGCACTCACTCACTCCAGGGCCCAGCCCAGAAGCAGCCTTTGAAAAGCACCCGGACTTTATGTGAAGGAGATTCAGGTGCTAATCTTAATGCACTGGCTGTAGGCTCAGGGCCTGGTGGGATATTCGCTGGGGATGGAGACACTGGGGGGTGCCACGTCCACGCTCTTCCTCTACTTTGCTAAAACTGGTGGTGTCACCTTCGTTTCTTCATTGGTGGATGCCATCCCTCTGCTGTATGCCACAGCACCACTATCTCCTGGAAGAGAGGTTTCACATGTGTTTGGTGCCCTGGTTTTGCAGTTTTAGTCAAGGGAATGCCTCATTATCACCAGGCTTTAGAGGCCAGGGGTGCTTGTATTTCTGGATCCTAAAGGACAGCAATAATTGGATAGAAAGTTCTTGGGAAACTATCACCCCCAGGGCACTGCACAGACAACAGAATGAAATACACCTCCAGTCCTTCTGAGAAAGAGGCTTACTTCTTTGTACAGGAGCTTTGGCCTTAGGGGCAGGGCCTGGTCTGGCACACAGGTAGAGGCCCATGGACATGCTCAGGGAATGAAGGTCAGTGGACCCAATCTTTGTGCTCTCCTGCTGCCTTGCTTCAGCTCACTGGTATCTTCCAGGAAGGAACTAATACCCTTGTCTGGCACCCTGATCTTTGTAGCTTTTGCCAGAGGACAACTTTACATGGCCTGGCTCTGGTGATCAGTGGGGCTTAGACTTGTGGGTTCAAGAGAACTGTATCCAAGGAGAAAAAGTTCTTAAACAGCTAAAAGCCCTAGTGAACAGCAAGAGGAAACAGACCTAGGGACTAACTCTTCTTGTGAATGAGGCCTATAAGATGATCATATCTGCAGCTTGAGGGTCAGGGTTCTAATTGAACACACATCTAAAGGCTGGCTGCAAACCATTCCAGAGACCTCAGAAGGCAAGTGCTGTCTTTGTGCTTTCCTCTACCATGTGTCAGAACACAATCATCTCTTGGAGGGGAGCTTTTACATACGTCTTGTACCCCAGTTTTTATATCTGATGCCCTAACTTTTATAGTTGCTGCCCAAGGGACACTCCTTCAAAGTCTGTCTCTGGTGGCTGGGGGAGCTTATGTTCCTGGTCCCAAGGGGCTGTAATAACTAGAGAGACAGTTCTAGGCAGGCTACCACCTCCAGGGCACTGCATAGACAGTAGACTGAAATACACGCCTACTCTTTTTCTCTGAAGAGGCCTACTTGCTTGTACTGGTGCATCAGCCTCAGGAGCATGCTTCAAGTTGGCACATATCTAGAGGCCTATAAAGCTGCTTCTCAGGGAACTAGGCTGGAGGACTCCATCTTTGCTCTCTTCTTCTGTCTCACTACAAACAGCTTGCTTGTGTCTCCCAGAAAGGAGTTTACATACACCTGAAGGTCTGATTTATGCAAATATCATCCAGGACGCATCCATGTTGCCTGCTCCTGTGGCCAGGAGGGCTTACATTCGTGAACCCACAGAACTGTATACAGAGGATGCCAAAAAAATGTATACACATTTAAAGAAGAGAAAAAACGATTAAAATTGTAATACTCAATGTATACTGGTAACAAGATGAATAGAAGTCACATTGACTTCCTCAACTAAAGGAGGTGCTCAAAGTGGTTACCATCAGCATCCAGACACTTCTGATTACGGTGAACTACTGCTTGAGCAACACTGACCAAAGTGCCCACTTGTATCACTGCACATGCCATTCCAATTTCTTCCTGAAGTACCCCCTGTGTAGCTGGTTTTCTATGGTACACCACATCCTTTAAGGTTCCCCATAGGTAGAAGTCAAGGGGTATTAGTAAGAAGAACATAGGGGAAACTATCGTTCTTGAATTTCAAATGCCACTTCAAAATGGTCTTGTCTCCTTGAATGACAGCCATGACTTTGCCATTTTTTTTTTTTTTTTTTTTTTTTACTTGTCCTGCCTATTACATGGTGACTCTAGCATTCATTTGATTAATGACATCTTTTGAGTTAACTCAATTGTCAGATTTTGGTAACAATGACAGCTCTGGTGGCCGTTCCAGAAAAAGAGTTCCAAAATTGCTTTGAAGAGGACTAGGCGCTGGCATTGGTGCATAGCTTTCCAAGGGGAGTGCTTTGAAGGTGACCATAGTGATAGTCAGCAATGAGGTATGTAGCACTTTTTCTAGGATGAGTTCATGAAATTAATTGTCTGACCTTGTATGTACCCTTAAGTTCTTTGCAGCATTGTTTGGAATAGCCAAGATATGAAAGCAACCTATATGTCCATCAATAGATAAATGTAGAAAGAAGATGTGGTACATATATACAATGGGATATTACTCATCCATAAAAAAAGAAAAAATCTATTGGTGAAAACACAGATGGACCTAGAGAATATTATGTTAGGTGCAATAAGTTGGACAGAGAAAGACAAATACTGTATGATTTCATTTATATGTGGAATCTAAAAAACCAAGTGAACATAACAAAAGAGAAACAAATTCATAGATACAGAAAATAAACTAATGGTTTCAGAGGGGAGATAAGAATTAAGAAATACAAACTTTCAGTTATAAAATAAGTCACAAGGATGTAATGGAAAGCATAAGGAATACAGTCAATAATATCATAATAACTATCTACAATGATAGACGGTTACTAGACTGATCGTGGTGACCACTTTGTAAGGTATATAAATGTTGAATCACTATATTGTATATCTGATACTAATATAGTATTGTATATCAACTATAATTATAAAATAAAATTTTAAAATTATGGAATCATAAAACTGAAGATTAAATTATGTTAATAAACTATTACTTAAAATAAGTTGTGGTATGTATGTATATAGATATATGTATGTGTGTGTGTATACACACACACACACACACACACACACACACAGTGGAATATTATTTAGTCATATAAAACAAGGAAATCCTATCATTTGTGGCAATATGGATGGACCTTGAAAGCATTATGCTAAGTGAAGTAAGTCAGACAGAAAAATGAATACTGCATGATCTCACTTATATGTAGACCCTTAAAAAAAACTCCAAACCACCAAACTCATAGTAAAGAGATCAGCTTTGAGAGTACTCTAGGCAGGACGTGAGCGAGCGATAATTGAAAGAAAGTGGTCAAAAGGTACAAACTTCTAGTTATAAGATAAATACTGTACTTTGCCTATATAATGCGTTCCTGTGTATATTTAGGTACTTGTTATTTATATTATAAAGGAATTTTGGCATTTATTTTTAAATGTGATACAAATGTTTATGTAACACTTTTATCTCATAAGCATAAATAAAAGAATAAAAATATTTTACATAAATACAGTATTAGTGCTACCCATGTATAATGCACATTCTTTTTTCTTCACAAATTTGGGCAAAAAAGTGCACATTATCCATGGTGAAATATGGTAAGTACTAGGTATATAATGTACAGCATGATGATATAGTTAACACCATTGTGTGATTATCTAGGAAAGTTGTTAAGAGAGTAGAACCTAAGAGTTCTCATCACAAGGAGAAATACTGTTTTTTAAATTGAATCTATATGAGATGATGGATATTGAGTTAACTAACCTATTCTAGTCATCACTTCACAACATATGTAAATCAAACCATCATGCTGTACTCTTTAAATTTACAGAGGTGTGTCAGTCATTTCCCAATACCACTGAGGGCAAAGGGCAGTTATTATCAGCTAATGCAGGATTAGAATTTATCCCTGCCACTTCCTCCATCACCTCCTCCGATGTGCTGACTTGGTCTCATGGCTGGATTTCTCAAACTTCCTATTTCCCATCGTGCTGTCCTGGGGAAAATGATGACTCTATGCAGGTGAATTTCTTTATAGGTTTCTAGAACATCACCCTATCTTTGATGTTAGAGCTCTGGCAAGATAGTTACCAATTTAGATGAGATCTTGCCTGTGTTGCACATAGCAGGGATTAAGATTTTTGTTTTTGTGTGTTTTGTTTGTTTGTTTTTTTATTAAAAAAGCAAAGCACAACACAGCATAGAACACCAACGTAAAGAAGAAGAAGCATGTTTCAGAATGCCTACCTTTTTCTCTATTCCTTATCTTTGTTCCTGGCATTGTCATCTGCTTGGTCAGACGATCTGATGATCTCCTACATTCTCTCATGTGATGGTCTCCAAATGAATACGATCACTATCAGTTCTTAATTTTACCTCCTAAAAATACTTCTTTTGATTTGCCTCATATTCTCCTGTCTGATAATTATCAGTATCCTAATTGTTTTCTGGACTCTCATAGCAGTGGGGAGGATAATTGGGAAGACAAAAATCAATGCTATTTTTTTTTAAGTAAGATGCTCGATTATATTAATCCCCCATTTAAAATCTTTCAGTAATTCTCTATTGCCTAGTGATAAATATAAATCTTTAGGTTTTTATTATTTTTTTGTTTTTTACAAACTTCCCCCAATCTCCCTGTCCTGTCCCATCTCCTGCCAGTTTATCTCCCACTTCTCCAAGTCCAAATGATTTAGGCTTTAACATTCCCTGCTGGTCCATGCATTTTCATACATTATTACTTCTTTTTGGATGACCTTGCTCTTTCATTCCTGTTGTCCCCATACTCATTGACCAGGTATGTCTGAAAGTGTTACCACTTTTTTGAAAATTACCCCAATTTCCCCCAGCAGTTATTTGCTGCCTCTGCTGCTTTCCTATTGGCATGTTCTTCATTTAATGTATGCTTATTTGGTGCTTAATATATTTAAGGTATTAAGGTACAAAGATGAAGAAGATATAGTCCTTGCTCTCAAAGAGCTGAGTCTAGTGGGATGCTTAAGCTGAATCTTAAAAAAGTTAATATAGTGGATAGTGGTGATTTAGTCACCTAGCAGCCATTTATCCTACTTAGGGTAACAGTCCTGATTTTCATCAGGGTATCCATCTCTCTGCTATTCTGAGTTCTTGTCTGAAATAGACTCATGGATGACAAATAGTGTGTGATCCAGATCTAAGCCAATAAATGTTTTCCATTTCTCAGGGTACAGCAATTGGGTCAGGGGTGACCATTCGACTTAAGTCAAGCAGAGCTGCTTAGAAGCCTAGAAAGAGATACAGGCATATCTTATTTTATTGCACTGTAAAGATGTTGCATTTTCTTTTTTTTCTTTCTTTCTTCCACCCCCCTTCTTTCTTTGTTTCTTTCAGACAAATTAAAGGCAAGACCCTCCACCAGAAAAAAGATTTATGATTCACTTTATTATGATACTTGCTTTATTGAAGTGATCTGGAACTGAACCCACAGTATCTATGAGGTATGCTGCTATTCTTTCAACTTGGACATGAACCTCAAGAACATAAGGTTGGAATGATCACAGCTACTTGCTACTGAGAATTAAATCAACACATCAAAAAGCAGGAGAAGCAGAGAGAGAGAAAAAACAATGTCCCAATGACAAATTTTCATTCATTAATCCAATTATTCCTAAGCCAATTTACCATGGAAATTCAGCTCCATGAGCCAATCAATTCCCTTTATACACTTAAGCCAGCTTGAATTGTCTTCTTTCCCACTTGTAACCACCAGAATTTTGACTCATGCAATAAGATTTTGTGAGGTAGAAGTAATACAAAATGAAAATAGCATGTACAAGGGCATGCAGGTATAAAAGAGAAAGCTAAATTGCAGAATGTGAAAAGGTAGATAGGAAAGAGACAAAATGGGAGAAAGGGAAGCAGGTCAGGATCAAATTTAATAGATTAGATGAAAATTGACAAGGGGTGAAGTAAAAACGCTAAACAGACTGAAGAATCAACAGCTCTTCTAGGAAAGTTAAGATTGAGGAGGACAGAGGGCAAACCACTGCTTCTAAGATTGGAGACAGTCAGGCAAATTCAGGCAAATACAGGGAGTCACAACAGGAACCACTGCCAGGTAGAAAAAGCTGAGATATAATTGGCACATTGCTGGAGGCTCAGTCAGTGTGACCAACTATTAGAGTTCAAAACTCCAGGACTCTGTCATAGTAGGGCTCCCATAGTTTTGTGAGATCTACCTCCAAGAGTTCCATCAGGTTCTCACAAGAAATAAGGGAGAAAAATCTCACCATGTTTCCAACAGGGAGAAGGAAAGAGACATTTTGAAATATATGAGTGTTCTGTTCTTTATAAGGCCTACTGTCAGGATAAATTAGTTAACCAGAGCCTAACCTGCTAAGTATCATCAGAGCCTAACTGACCTGGGAGAAGTAGAACACCCAACTTCAGCCCAATCTAGCCATTCTGTCCCACCTGAGGGTGAGAAAAAACTGAGAAACTCTTATGAATTTCACAGTCCAGAGGCAAGAGCTCACTGAAAGACTGAAATTTAATCATAGGACCATATGAGGGTGACCGCCCCCCCCCCCCCGCAAAAAAAAAAAGTATATATCTGGAATTATCTTCTGGAGGGCAGAACTCTTGCAGTACAGGCTTCCCCTGCTAGGTGAGTGTTCTAGGAACCCATCTTTATCAGTGTGCCAGCTGGCATTTCTGTGAGAGGCTGCATTTGGCTTCGGTGAAGTTTTTTTGGAGACTCTTTCAAGACATTTTCCCATTTTATGATGGGTGATTTACACAAAAAACATGCAGTATGAGAATGCACCTGCCCACACCATGCTGAGTGTTCTGCAGTTGTTCACCAAAAGCAGCATTGCTCTTGCGCCCCACCCTCCCTATTCAACCAGTTTCACCCCAAGTGACTTGTTTTGGGTTTCCTGGATGAAAAAGTCATCAAAGGGAAACATTTTGCCAATGTGGAAGAGGTAAAATAAAACAAAAGAGCAGAAGCACTAAAAGGCATCAAAATTGACAAGTTTGAAAACTTGAGCAGTGAAAAAAAGCATCTCAATAGGTACGTTGCATCAGACAGAAAATACTTTGAAGGTCACTGAACTTTAAACATGAAAGAATAAATACACAATTTTTTATAAATGAATTCTGAGGGTTTTTTTTTTTTTTTATTATCTCACTTCATGGAACACTCCCCCCTCACCCCCTCCCCAAACACATTACTAAAGGCCTGTTTACAGCAGTTTGATTTACCTGGACCATATTGTCCAGCAATCAAGAAGAAATTACAATGCATTCTAAAAAGCAAAACACACTTTCAAGAGATAGAGCAAGAATCAGAACTAGACAAACCAGGGATGTTGAAATTATTAGACAGGGAATTTAAAATAACTTTGATTAATATGTTAGGACCTCTAATGGATAAAGTAGATAGCATGCAAACACAGATGGACAGTGTAAGAGGGGCAGCATGCAAAAACAGATGGGCAGAGGTAGAAATCTTAAGAAAGAACCAAAAATAAATGCCAGAGATTAGAAAAAAACAAAACAAACTGTAACAGAGAATATCATCAAGATGGCAATGTGAGAGAAGATTCTTGAAACCTCCCCTGGAAATTACAACAAATTGAACAGCTATAATCCAACAAAGGAATCCCTAAGCAATACATAATCTCAGCTGAGAAACCCACTCATTGCAAAGAAACACCTAAAAATTGGAAGAAAGAAGGAGAGCAGGGGAGGAGGGTGGTGGAAACATGGACATGGGGCCACCAGATGTGGTCCAGAGACTGGCAGAGAGGAGTAAGTCAGGGACTAAGGAATGTGGGCCAGACCACAGCACAATCCTGGGAGAGTTAGGAACTGAGACACTGACAAGAGTAGAAATGCAGCCCAGTGCTCAGTGTGGTTCTAGGCAAAATGCAAGCCCAGGAGAGGAAAGAAACAGACAATGCAGTGTGCATACCTTCTCTGGTGCTATACATTCTTGACAGAGGAACTGGCTTGTATTGTGGCTGAGCCCAGGACCCAGGGTGGCAACCTTGGGGCATACAGAAGTATAGCCCACACTGTTCTCATTGCCAGGCAGAAATAACAGACACAGAGCCTGGCTGCCCTCCCCTTGTACTCCTAGACTTCACCTCCCCCATCTCTGCCCAGTATTTACAGAGAAAGAGCTATACAAGCTAGTTAGCTGTAGTCTGGAAATTGCCATTATTCAGTGCCAGAAATAAACCAGTGCCTTACCCAACAAACCCAACTCCCACCCTTCCCATCTGAAACTGGCGGGGTGGCTGAGACCAAGGCAACTGGGGCGGAGATGAGAAGCTCACCTCCCAGGAAATCTCTCATTGTGAAAAAACTGAAAAACAAAGAGAAAATAAAATGCTCCAGTGGCACCTACTGAGAAGTGAAAGAACGGCTTCTTCGTATCTATTAGTGGCAAGATCCATCCTGCAGATAGGTGCCCAGAAAGAGAAATGTACCAACAGCTATAAATATCCAAGGAAACAAAGCTGCTCAGCAAGAAAATGAAAAAGTCTCCAGAAAAGAAACATAAAGACATGGAAATATGCAATTTAAATGACACAGAATTTAAGACTGCAGTTCTGAAATAACTAGATCCAAGAAAACACAGAGAGGCAGTTTAAGAAACTCAGAAAGGAAATTCACAATAAACAAGCAAAAAATTTTAATAAAGAGATGAAAAATTTACACAACCAAATAAACATTCTGGAGATGAAGAATGCAATAAAAGATGAAAAATTCAAACAAATAGTTGGTGAGAATTTCCCAAACCTATGGAAAGAACTGGAATCTCAATTTCAGGAAGCAAACAGGACACCCAATGACCTCAATCACCATAGGTCTTCTCCAAGGCACACTATATTAAAGCTGTCAAAAATTAATGACAAAGAAAGAATTCTCAAAGCAGCCAGAAAAAAGAAGACTGAAAAAAACACAATTGAACGGCCATCCAGGAGCCAAGAAAGAGGACCCCGAGTGACAAAACGGCTGTTGAGAAATCCACAACTCACAAGTAAACACCTGAAGGCTGGCGAGAAGAGGGCGAGTCAGGGAGAGGGAAAGGAGCAGAGACAGACCACACACAGGACACGATCCCTGCTGACTATTCAGAACTGCACAGTTTGGGGGAGGGGAGAGAGACTGGGGAGCTGGGGATGGAATGAGTTTGGGAGCCAGCCCCTGGAACTTTTGAGTGGTAGAAGGGATGAGCGAGGACTCTGAACTGCAAAGATGACACCCCAGCTCTAAGCCCCCTGGAGACCTACACAGGGCTGCAGTTCCTGTTCCCAGCCTGCTGCAAAGGCAACCCCGCTGTCTCAGGCCAGGCCCACAGCTTTGGACTTATGGAGCGTGCACTTCCTCATGCAACCCAGGGTTCTGAAAGCAGTGTGAGCCCTTAGACAGTCAGGTACTGAATCAGGGCTGGGAAGAAAGACTGATTTGATAGCATTCACCCCAGCTAGCAAAAACAAGCCTTGAAACAGCTTCCCCAGCAAAGGGCAGAAGGTAGAACCGCCTTGGAAAGCCTTTTGTTGGCCTCTCCCCAGGATATATGCGCATAGCCTCCAAACGCAGTAGGAGATCAGAAACAAGAAACAAACAACTCACTCTCCCCCAAAACTTGACTCCCAGTGCCACCTAGTGTCTGCCCTACAGCATGACACCACAAAAGCAATAATCTGGGCACTGAACATAAAACTCTCATGTCAAAGAGGAAGAACCCAGCAGACAGGATGAATTCCTTAAAAACTAAAACTCCTCAGAAAGAACATGAAATTTACCCAGAAGATAGCTTGTTACCACTGGAAGGGTCTCATTTAAGTGACGGACAATTCAAAGCAGCCATTCTAAAGGCTGTGAGAGAAATGAAAACCTATTGGCAGAACACCATAGCTGAGATAAATAATATAAAAAAAGATATAAATGACATAAAAAAGGAACTCTGTGAACAAAAAGAACAATTTAACAAAGAAATTCAAAACATAAGAAAGATTGAGATGGAAATATGAGAAATAAATGATACCATAAAAGAAGTGAGAAATAAAATAACTGCCATAGGAAACAGGACCAACCAGATGGAGGAAAGAATTAGTGATATTGAAGACCAGAACATGGAAACAGCTCAGAAAGAGGAAGAGAGGGAATATAGAACAAAAAGGATTGAAAGAACTCTGCAAGAAATATCCAACTCCATGAGACGAAACAACATCAGGATAATAGGAATAGAAGAGGGGGCAGAGCAATCTACAGAAAGCATACTCAAACAAATCGTAGATGAGAACTTTCCAAACCTATGGAAAGATCTGGAATCCCAAGTCCAAGAAGAAAACAGGTCCCCCAGATACCTGGACCCCAACAGATCTTCTCCAAGACACATGGTACTAAAGATGTCCAAAACTAAAGACAAAGAGACAATTCTCAAGGCAGCCAGGGAAAAAAGAACTATAACCTTTAGAGGAAAACCCATCAGGCTGGCATCAGATTTCTCAGCAGAAACTCTACAAGCCAGGAGAGAGT
>PVJL010008510.1:0-66087 GCA_004026885.1 Lyroderma lyra
GTGAAAGCAGGTAATTTACTTCACCTCTTGAGCCTGGATGTGGACATATGTAAAACGAAGATATTGTCTTGCCCTCAGAATTGTGAGGACTCGACTAGACAGTGCACTCTGAAAACATTAGAAAAGGCTACTTATTCTCATGTTCAGACTCAGAGTGCTCGAGAGTCCTATTGTGTCTTAAAAACTTAGCAGTGTCTGACTGTCATAGAGTGGACATTTTTCAAATGACTAATTATAGAGAGAAAGTTTAGTATCTTGAAATAACTTGAAGAAGGAAAGATGAAATAATAGCTTGAAAATTTTTAATATGAATTGGATTTCTATAGAATGTGAAAAAACCTTACCCTATTCATTGCTACACATGTATTAAATGTGTCCTACTGTCAGGTCCTGAGTACTCACTGGGAAAAAGCAAGGAGGAAATGCACCCTACACGCTCACAGGATAGCTGGGGAAGCCAGACTGAACACAAAGTGTGAGACCAATACTCATAGAACTGAATGGATAGTTATTGAAATGAATATGCGTTTAGCTAGAGTGCTTCATCTCTCCACGACTCGGGATCAATGCGAGTTAATTGTTTGCAGTCCCTGAGCTCTCCAGACTGAAGACGGGCAAAGACACTGGGATAATTGAGATTCTCAGTTAAACAGCACGTAACTGAGTACCTACTGGTCAGCAATCTTAAGAATCTCTTTAGAGCTTTCCTTTTAACATGCTTACTTCCTAAAAGCTCAATGATCAGTGTTTCTTTGTGGCTGAAAGTCTGCCTTGGATGTCCCTTCTCTTACTTTCCTTGTCACCCTCTGGTCCGGTGCTGATGAGGGTTGACACAGCAGTGGAGGGAAGGATTGGAGAAGTGGTGTCCCTGGAGGATCCTTGAACCTGGTCATTACCTTATGCTTAATTGAGAGTTGAATGTATAATGAGAGTGTCCCCTTTCTGAAGGTATAGGTAGATGTGAAGATGTGCAGGCAGATGGGACTGGCACACACCTTCCTTAAGCATGGAGGGAAAACCACACAGTCCTACCCCAGTATGCTATAACCCCTACTGAAATATCTACTCAGGGCACCAGCCATTCTGATCTTGAATATATATATGTATATCAATAAGCAGCTGGTATCCACCCCGGTAACTACACTAGGCCTATTTAGGGGCAGTCGGAAACCTCTATCATCTCACAGAACATTTTCACTGACACTTGCTCCAAGCTGATTCAATGAATTTCAGAACTCATTCTTTCTTCCTAGTTGGCTTAAAATTCAAAGAATTTCCATTGAAGTATTAGCTCAAGCTAAATCACAGTAGCCTTCCTGGGCAGTGTCCTCTTCTTTATTTGGTGACTGTGATTGGTAATGTGTGGATTTATTTGACTCCCTGAACCCCAAGTCTTTCTCAGCTAATGAGGATGTAGGCAACCTGGTATCTTTATGTTCTTTTAAAATTTCTTAACAATCAGTATTAATGGATGAAGCTCGACGAAACACTTCGATTCTTGCTTGAGAATGTCTACCTAAGACGTTATTTAAAAATTATAAAACTTAAGTATATTTGCATATATGTATATCCATATAAACATATAAACATATATACATTACACACACACACACACACACGCGCACGCACACACACACACACACACACACGCACACGCGCACGCGCGCGCACACACACACACACACACACACTGCTTCCTTCTAGGCATAAATCTTGCATGAAGGAGCTGGTGTTTTTAACAAATAAGATTAACTGCAGTTCTAGATGATCAGTACTTAGTCCCAGTATTAGCTTTTTCTTTGCGCAATGGTTTAGGTTATCATCGCAGCAGCTAAACATACTGTTTTTATATTTAGTTTAACAAAGATTCTGATAAAGCCACTTAGTAACAATTACCTGGGTTCCCTGGAGCTTGCCAAACCATAATACTGTTGAAAGACAACTTTCATCTCATGCATGGGTGTTTTACACTTCAAGTTCTTTGAAAAGCTCTACATGCACTTTCTTTTCCTCTTTTCATTCATTCATTCATTCATTCATTCATGTATATGGTGTGTCAGATTTTCTGCTGGAGTTTTTATGATAAATGTCACTTACAGGTTCTACTGCTTCCAAAATGCTGTGGGTTGAAGGGGAGTCACTTTTTTAAAAATCAGTGGATTTACCGTTCTTTTCTTTGTACTTCCCCTGGGCTCTAGCCTGCTTCCTTTGAAGGGCCAATGTCAAGGTTTCACTTGGCTTTTTCATACCTCCCCCTTTTCTTCGTCCACACCGCAAGTGCTCCAAGGTTATGACTACTTAGAGGACCTTTGGCTGGCAGTGACACAGTCATGTGGGTGGGGGAAGTTCTAATTCAAGGAAATCATCAGACTTTGCTGTTGCTGCTGAATTTACTAAGAAGAAGTGGACAAGAGGGCAGGGCAGACATGCCCAAGAAGAGAGAAATGTGAAAGCCAAGAGGGGCATCGAAGTGAAGGGAAAGGCAAACCTCAGCCTCGCCGGCCTCGAGGGGCACATTAGGGCTGGAGGGGAGGAGGCACGTTTTGGGGCCCACCTGCCCCAAAGATGTGCATATTGACCTGGAGACCTGGCCTGTGCTTGTCTGTGCTTGGCTGTAGCTTCTCGCTTTGGGCAAATACAATTTATGTCCAGTAAATAAAGGCTTGCTGCAGGCTTTCTCTGCATGCTTTGGAATGTTACCAAAACCGGAAAAGAAATATCCCATAAATCTCTGCTCATCCAGATCTTTCTTATTCTGAAAAGAAGCCCAGCATGAGTTCCCCCTCAGTGGCATGAGCTCCTCTAACTCCCCCAGCCCACACTGACTTCTCCCTTTGAGCTGCTATAGATTTGAAGCCTGAACCACAAAATCCAGCCATTAATCACCCTCCTGCACAGAAGGGGCGCCGAGCCTGGAATTCCCAGGACACCGAGGCCAGGATGCCTGGAACACTGGGTCCTGGGCCAGCTCTGATTCCTCAGTCAAGTTGTGTCACCTCCGTCTTCTCATCTGCATCATTGAAAACATAGGCCATGCGTCTGTAAGTCGACTTGTGCTCTAAGACTTCAAGTTCACGCACTGCTTTCACATTGTTGCTGGTTTGAAGTCACAAGAGCAAAAATTGTGTTTTAGACTGTTTCCTCGTCCTCTGGATACGGCATCAGAGCTTCCTCCACTCATTTATTTCAGGAAGAGTTACCGAACCTTTGCTATTCGATAGGCATAAGCTGATGCTGTGCAACTGGTCACCGAGACGGAGGAGCTGCTCATCCTCGGAGCGTTCAGTGGCTCTTGTGCTTTAGTATATCCTGGGGACGTGTTAAAACACAGATCACTAGACTACACCCTCGAGCTTCTCATTTCAGAGGTCTGCAGCCACCCCCAACCCCGCCCGATCCGCATTTGTACGTCTAAGCAGTCGCCCGGGGTGAGGGGAAGAGCATTTGGAGAACTGGTTGATCCTCACAGCAGTTGGTGACGGCGCCATTTTCTCCAGGTGTTACCGTTTTAACAGCCGCCATCTGAACCCCCTCCGGGAAGGACCTGCCTCTGTTTGAAAAACTGCCTGGTTGACCCTGCTTGGACCAGGTGAGACTCTTTGGACGTCAGCCAGCACCCAGCTACCAGGAAGGGCAAGTCACTCCTTGGGGGGCGATGTGAGGAATGTGTGGGGTTTACCCTGAAGGGAAGGGGAGGACATGAGAGAAGAGGGGGAGGAGGAAGGCAGGAGAAAAAGGAGCAGGTGAGGCGTGCCGTCGGACATTCTTTGCAAGGCTTTTGTGTGGTGTCCTGGAAAACTTGTCCTTGTCCTCTTTCTGTTTCCCATCCAGTCTCCCCAAATCTTCAACACCAGGAAGCAGGAACCCTGGGGAGAGGCGGTCAGGAGAGGATCAGGCTCTCTGGGAATCACAAGCATCCCACGGTGGGTCTTGAGGTTCCACAGGTCGCAGAACTGGAAATCGTGGCAGAACTGAAGCTGCATGGCCTGGAGTTTCGAGGGGTGAAGACCCGCGAGGGCATCTGGTTACTCCCTGGTGGAAAGCCAAGTTTTCCATGAGGTCTTGAATACCTTGACAAGCAATTATTTTATTTTGTGTGATTTTATGTTCAATGTGAGGCCTTTAAAGAAAGAATGGCCCCAATAAGTCTAACAATAAAAATGAATTAAAAAAAAAAGAAAGAATGGAGCTGAGATTCCATGAATATTACTGTAATAACAATAATGCCATATCGTATTAGTGCTATGAACTTTTTCAAATTTATGGTGTTCTTTGATCTTTGCCACAGCCTTGTCAGAAAGAGAAAGGCTGATATTAGTTCTGTCTTCTTATTGGGAAACTGAGGCACAAAGAGATGAGCGATAAAGCTGCAGTTTAGAGCGTAGTTCTCCTGACAACTGGTCCAGGGAGCTCTGCCCAAGGTCACCCTGGGAAAGCCACTCTATTTTCCTCTTAAATGAGGCAGCTGCCCAGTTCGATTCCAATTCTGAGCAAATCAGCATTTGAACCAGCATTTCAGAAGAGCAGTGCTTCCCCCACTCATTTAGTGAGGAGGTTAAATCATGTCGTCCTTAACATCCGACTCTCAAGTCCAGAGCCTTAGCTTTTTGGTTTAGAATCTGCATGTCATTTGTCTGCAGGACAGTAGGGAGAAGGGTGATCACACAACTCTCCCTACATTTTGCAGCCACGTGTTACACTTCGGTATAAATCCTGTAGCTAAATAGGTTGATAGTACATAAGAACCAGTCATGGCCCAATCCTCTATTTCTGGGGGGACAACACTTAACTCCATCTGACTTTATGGTGGACAAACAAATCAATTTCATTCTTTTTTTTTTTTTTTATTCATTTTTATTGTTAGACTTATTGGGGTGACATCTGTTAGCAAGGATTACATAGGTTTCAGGCATACAATCAATTTCATTCTAAAGCAAAATGATGGGTTTGCTAGCCGGTATCCGGGGCTTCTAGCACCGGCCCTGGAAATTCTGGGATGGGCAGGACCCGGATGCCTCCCTAAGCTGTCTCTTCAGGAATCACCTTCAGTTAACGAGCTCAGGTCTACAGGCGACTCTCTAATAGAGAAGACAAGATCCCACAAAACCTAGGCCAACGCGGGTTTTATGGTACAAGAGATGGGCAGCTTCCCGTTGGCGGGTGGGCGGGACATTTCCTCTGCACCCCAACAGCCCAGTTTACGTATTCTCACAGCTGGTCTTGGAGATCAAGGAGAGTCAACATGGCACACCCAAGAGTAACACAGCTGCTACGTATTAAGTCCTCCTGTGTCGGGTTCATGTTCTTCTCATAGCTGTCCTTGCCTGAGTGTCCCTGCCTCGTAGAGGAGAGCACGGAGACCCTGGGACTTGAGACCACCTCCTGGTCCGTTCGCTGGTGATGGAGTCAGTATTTGAACCTGTGTTATGGCAAAGGCCATGTGCTACCCCGTTCCATCCACTGGTTCCCCAAAGCCTGCCGGTGAGAAAATAAAAGTGAGTGACTTTTTCCATAAATTTAAATCCATGTCCTTTTAGGTTGGAAACTATATTTTTGGTTATTTGGTGTTAAACTGCCCATTGTGTTCTCAAAATCACGGGGATGGTAGAGTATCCTTCCCTCTTCCTCCTCATCCTGTTCTCCTTCTCCTTCTTGCTTTTACTTAACCCAGTGGGGGGAAAAGCAACAACCCTGACAATCCTATTTTGGTTCCATGTTTCCATTAAAATATTTTTCTTGGTCCATAAATTCCACAAGTCTGGGACCTCTACTTTATATGAAGTAACCATCATAGTTTAAGAATAGCACAACGCTGGGAGCCAGGGCCATACCCGTGGGCTCGGGAATGGCTGGAAATTTTGTTTGGGACCCACGGATGCAGTGCGTTTGGGTCAAGTTTGATATAAACTTGATGTCAGACTCTTAGGAACATCCGAATAAAAGGTCCTCTCTTCTCTAAGCTGAGGCCTCTTATTCCTTTAAGGTTTCCAATTTTCCTCCCTGGGTTCTCCATCGACCCGATTTCCTGAATTGACAGAGGTGCAAATCAGTGAGGTTTCTTTTAAAACCATTTGTATTCTGTTTTATGCACAGTTATTTTCTTTGAATGATGAAGCCTGAACAGAGTTTTCTATTTCAAGTATTCTAGTGATTTTTATAAACAGGATGACATTGCATTCGGCAGTATTAAATATGATGGCCTGTGACACTGAAACAAAGCCTGAAGCCAGGGACGGACTGAGAAAATCTGCCCATTGATCAGCCACCTCCCTGTGCTGACTTCACAGTCCACGTGTTCATCCGCCCTGGGGCAGGGCTCCTGGTGACTCTCCTCTTCTTTTGAACTGTCCCCCACAGACTTGGGGCAGCTGCCAGCCGCCCCCTCCCCCAGCCTCTGAGCCCCGTCTTCAAGTGCAGCTGTGCCTGCGCCGTCGGAGCTTGGGGCCTCCGGAGTCCCTCTCAGCTGCACGTGCTTTCATTCCCTTCATGGGCGCCGTTAATCATGTCACACAGCACGGGGCAGAGGGAAGCCTGATTTATTAGACCTACCTGCTCGGCCCTTTCACTGTAAAATCCCCACTGTGAATGATTGTCTCTCTTGAAAGTTTTTCTTTTTTGTAGATTCTGAACGTTGCAATGAAATACCCACGGAGCATCCCTTCAAGTAAGAACACGAAGCAGCGTGTGTGTCTCACCTTGAGAAGCTTGCAAGTAGCTTATGGTGGAGAGGTGGACCTTGACATCTTTGAGGGAGATGACCGCTTGCCGTGGACACCTCACGAGACGGCGGTGGGGGAATGGGTTTGAAGGAAGGAGGGCGGCAGCCATGGCAGACGTGGCGACACGAAGCAGGCGAGGAGGTGCTGGCTTTACCTGAGAGCGGGCGCTAGAGCGGCAGCTTGGGGTTGTTTGTGCGCCCAGGCTTCCCTGGGCACCTCCAGAAAGGGACTTGGCGACATGTCTGACGTCCTTGCTGAGAGCAAAAGGCTGTCCCAGGGAAACACCACCCTGAGCTGGAACACAGAGACGAAGCCAAAAATGGGAGCCTGGGATCAGAGAACGCGATTTCGACGAGGTAGCCAGAGCTGGGCTGCACAAAGCGCAAGGGAAAGTTTGCCGCTGTCAGGTAAGCCAAATCCAAGGGGAAAATCCAAGGGGAAACTCCAAGGGGAAACTCCAAGGGGAAAATCCAAGGGGACCCTGAGGGGGAAAATCGCCTGCGTTGTACAGCACTCACCGTGGATGGGAGACGTGAATGAGAGCTGGCTACCTCGTGTACTTTATGTAGGTGAACTTGATGATCTCCTTGAAAAACCCACTTTGGGTTTCGAATTACCCCGGTGGGCTTGCCCTGATCCCTGCTAGGAGCTTAGCCCGGGGTCCCTGTAATTCAGGCAGCGAAATAGCTTTGGGCTAAACTCTTCCAGTCAGTTCTAGCCACGTCTCTGTAGTTCACCATTACTGTCCAACATGTAGGGTTCTTGGGACCTATATTCTCTCTCATAATTTCTTCTCCATGGCCCCCTGCTTCCCTTCTCATGCCTGCCAGCCTTCTCCCACTGATAACCCCCCCAGTTCAGAAAACAAGCTGTCACGACCGTTCACAAGAGTTAGTCACTGCGTGAGGATACAGGCGCTTGGCTGAGGTAGACGCTGGGCACCAGCAAGGCTCAGCCACAAACTAAGGGTCTGGCTTGGACAGTTGTGCTTCAAATTCATGCATTTACAAGTTACAATTTGCCACATGTCATGAGCTTTTATGTCGCTTGAGACTAGTTGAAAGTAAAATATGAAATATGCAGCAGCTATGAGTCTTTTGTAATTTATGTGGAAGTGCATTGAAAACCTGAATGCCATAACTCTTAAGCTTTTTCTTGGCTACAGACCACTTTGAGAAACAGGTAAAAATACGGACCCCTTCCCAAGAGAAATACACACCAATATGCTTATACCTGTACGATTTTGCATATAAATTCAACAAGTTCATCAATCTTTTGGTGTGTCATAGATTCCCTCATCTGAGGGGATCTATAAACATAAAATGTTATTAATAAAGAGTATTTTATACTTAAGTATAAAGCAGAATGTAGAACTGTTCATGCAACATGACCTCAATGATATACAGGAAAAAATATATGTACATAGATATGCACTAAAGTATAAATATTTGGGTGATGAGATTGCTTGCAGTTGATTTGAATTTTCTTCTCTGAAGACCCCAATTTAAAAACAACATTTTCCCTAGTTTATTGTCACAAAGGTAGCAGTTTCTTTGCACCGATTACATAATAGAAATACTGGGCAGAGCTTTCAAAAGCAAATCTAAAAAACACTGTAGTGGACATTCCGTAGGGTGGCCGCTTCCTTCACAATACTATTTACAGTCTCTTGGTCATGGGGTCTATACCATGAGAACCATTTTCCTGGCCCTCTGATTGGTTCAGGAGTGGAAGCCTGACCCAGCTAAACCAATCAGTGTCTTCCTCCAAGACTTCTGAACTGTAACTAGCAAGGAGCTAGTTCCTCTGTGGTGGCAGAAACTGTGAGCGCCTCTGAGAGTTTTGTGGAAAATGTGTGTGTGTGTGTTGGGGTTGGGGGAGGGAGCGGATGTCACAGTTTCTGCTTAATGAGAGACAAAGACAAAAAGAGAGCCAGAGAGACATCCGATAGTTCCTGATTCCAGTTGCCCTTGAGCCCAGCTGTGCCCTAGTCCTTCTTACATTTTGGTATTTCAATTCTTCCTTTGATTTTATACCTTTTACCCTTCCAACAAATTTCCTTTCTGTCTGAACTAGTTAAAGTTGGATTTCTGACACCTGAAACCAACAAGTCCACACAACTGCGAAAGTATATTTATAAGCTCTCAAGAATTAAATTTGACGCAAGTTGTAAAAAAAAATGAAATGAACAATATTTCTTGACATAGAAAGTGGCTGACTCTGGGTGTCTGGCTCTGTACAGGACAGAGAGAATTGAAAAAGCAGAGAAAATCAGGATTATTGGTTCAGATCCTGAGCCGGTCTGTTCATCGAGGAGGCGGAACTTGTCTTCTGGGCTCCATGTAGACGCAGACAATAACGTGATGGTTCAAACTCTGATTATGACCGTCCCATTACAAGTCTCTGCTCCCCTTTCTGCATGTGATGCTTGGGATAACAAATTTACAAGTGGATGAAAGGTAAATATGTTTTCTATCTCAGTGAGCTAGAAAATAATCTTTGCAATTATTTGGCAACCCGAAAACAAGAATAATCACTTCACATGTGGTAGCCAATTCCATTTCAACTCATGTTTAACTGTAACAAAAGTAGTTAGAAATACTGGGACACGGCTTAATTATTCTAGGACTATTTGACGTAGTGAAATTTGGGAACCACCTTCTTAATTAAAATATAACTCGTGCAAGTGAAAAGCTTCAACTTCTAATCCAGTCTTATCTATATCCCTAATGAAAATGTGGAAAGTTATGTTTTCTATTGGCAAGTGTGTGTTTTTAACCCGTAGAGCACTGGCTTGCCCAGGACAAAGTGGGAGGCAGGCCATGAGGAAGCAATTCCCGCTTTGGAGGCTGGCTAGAGTGACAGCCGGATGCAAAGAGTTTTTTGAGTTTACATCCAGACTGATGATAAGATAATGAGACGAACTTAAATCTTTTTCTTAAATCAACATACAGTAACCTGCATACTCTAATTTTAATCTTTTGTCTGCCATTTCTGCCGCACATATTCCCCCTTTTTGTTATTAACTTTAAATTGTGGTTCTATTTTTTTGTTTTTGTTTTCAAACCTGAGAGATTGCAATACTGTCTCTTTGTGATTTCTCCCATTGAGCTCATGTGTAAAGTCCTTGCCTATCCCCAAATCAGTTTTACATCCTCTTGCACAATATAACCTAAATAGTCAATTCACTGGTGTGCAGAGGCATTTTGAGGGTAATAAGGTGAAATCATTTTAATTTTGAATAGTATTTTTATTCATGCTATTTTAAAATATAAAGAAAAGAGAAGAGAAGGGGCAAGAGCATAAGGGAAGGGCTAGTACCCGTCTCCCCGAGATCCCCGAGTGTGGGCTGGAGCCCCGTCTCTGTGTGGAAGAGGAAGGCAGCAGCGACTGGCCTCTGCCCTCCAAGAGCCTCTGGGTTTCGGGTTAGTGTTCTGACCGGAGACAGGAAAATCGCCGGGGGCCTGGATTTCCTGCCGTGCAGGTAACAGCTAAAACACGAATCTCTCCCATCTCACCTGCCCATCAGAGAGATGAAGTGCCTGGAAATCCAAGGATGAAATGAGGGGCGTCTTTTGGGGGAGGGAGGTAATTGGGGCAGCGGGGATGCCGGGAAGCCTGATTCTTGACATCTTTTCGTTCTGCGGCCGCCTCCCGCTTGCTCTTCCTTACACTCTGCCTCCAAGACTTGGACACTCATTTACAAGAAATGGGAAAAGGGAATGTTTTTAGATTTCTACTTAACCAAGGTTATGTCTTAATCCACCCCACTGCCATTTTTCTCTGTTCCCTTCAAAGTAAAACTTCCACTAAAAGTGACAGGTAGAGTATAGAAAAGATCAAACCGGGTACAATATGGGTCTTACTCTGTACAATATCCACACAATAGGCTGTGTCTGGAATTAGAGCTTCAGGAATGTCCCCAACGAGGAGACACTTTTTATTATGTATAATCCAAATGCTGCATGCCCACTGACTCCCAGGGGAGCCCTGACTTTATTATGTGATATTAAGCATATCTAATGAACAAAGAAAAATGAAAACTACTTCCTATACATGGACTATGGAGGCATAATTTAGACAAAAGAGTGGTAGACAAGAAATCAGATGTTCTAGAATCAGTTCAGCTTCTATGTGACCTCATGTAAATCAGATTTTTCTTTGAGCCTCAGCTTCCTAATCCATATTACTATCTCCACACAGGGTTGATACAACATGCATGAAAGCATTTAAAAACATGATGTGGAACTACCTATACAAATGTGTGGCACAGTATGCTCCACTGAAATAAAATTTTACCCCTGACCCCTAAACTATCCAGTCAAATAAACTACCCTTTGTATTTTTAACTTATGAATTCTAAATATTAATTTAAAATAATTTCAATTTTAACATATCTATATTTCAATGCCAAGTATTATACATAATCCCTCTTTGGGGAGGAATATCCTGACTGTATATTGGTCAGGGGTTAGCTGGTGCATACTAAATAATGTTTATAATTATGGAAACCTTTTACCTTTTAATCACGTCAGTGAAAGGGAGGCTCTAGGTGTACAGGTTAAAGATTTCCACCATGAGAATAGTAATTGTCTGATTCCTAGTTTTCTTGGGATATAATAGGCCAGTTTGCTCGAGGCTGGGGCTCATGAGCCTGAGGTCACAGATTTGCTTTTAGGTCGATTGGTTTTGCCGTGTTCTCCCCCTGATTGATCGATGCAGCCTAAGACAGGTGGGTTTCTAATTCTTTGCTAGAGAAACAAGTCACCTGAGTGATGGTGAATCAGTGCCCTGTTGTCTGTGCATGCATATCTGGAAGTCAAATAATGATTAGTGTAAAAGAAAAGGACTTGCAGGACCTGGAAACATGAAACTAGACAAGCTGACAATGCACTGTAGAATTGTATGCCTGAAATCTATGTAATCCTTGCTAACAGATGTCACTCCAATAAGTCTAACAATAAAAATAAATTAAAAAAAAGAAAGATAAAACTTGTTTTAAGAAAAAACAAACAAACAAACAAAAACTGTGTATTTTGGGTCTAGTAAATTAGAACTGGGCTTCCCAAACTTTTCTCCTATCATGGCACATCTAGGAAACAGTTAGATTTGCATTATGCTCTTGGCGTTGACTGGAGGGAATTTGGGACCCAGTCCCAGCTGCCTGTGGCCACTAAGGAGATCGATGCAACCCCCCATTGGGAACCCTGTGTCTGAGGATGATGGAATAGAAGATGGGGTGAGCAAACACATGGGGCTCAATACATCCACACACCCCAAAATGAACTCTTCTGCCCGCTAAGTCAGCTCTCTCACCCCATCACCTCATTATCATTAACATGTCTACCCATGCTGGAAATACTTGAGCCAATGCTATATTTTTCCTTAGCTCCTTTGATCCAGTCAAGTCAGCAAATACTTAACTGAGCACTTTGGGGCAGGGCACTCTTTTCCACCAATTAAAATCTACCACGGAGCCATCTTCAAGCTCTGGCTTCACCCCTTCTGTTTCTCCAGTCTCATGGTCAGCAGCCCAGCCCACCCCACAGGTGCACACGGGGCTGACTCACAGTTTTGTCTTGCATTCCTCCACCCATTACGAAGTCAGAGGCAGAATTTCATTCAGATGTTTCCCATCTCCTGTAGGCCAGACGCTGGCCAAGCCCACCTGAGAAGCGGAGGCAGGGACCCCAGTGATGCAATTCAGCATCTCAGGAGATAGAGCCTGTGAAGAAGGGTCCTGAATAGGAGAAGGGAGGGCAGAGTGAGATCAAGCCACTCCCCTTCTAATTAATTTAGAAAAAAATTACTTCCTCATTAGTTTCTCTCCTATTCTGAAATGTCTAAGGACATCTCATTGCCTTTAGAGTAAACTAAAATTTCTTTCAAAACCCTCAGCAGCCAGACATCAGGCCTATCTTAACTTTTTCAAATGTACATCTTTGCTCTGCCACTTACTATGCTACCTTGGGCTCATTCTTTAACTTCATGCAGCCTTTATTTCCTATTATATAAATAAGATGCAATACCTTTATTGCAAATCTGCTGACAGGGCAGAGTGATCTTCTTTGTGCTTTAAATTTGCTGGGCTAGTTTCTGTGAATTCCACTGTCCCTGGGGTGGGACAAATCCCACATGAAAGCTCATTATTTGAGTCGTCACTGAGCTCTTAACGTCTCCGTATTTAGCCCGCAGGCATGTCAATAATTTCTTGTATGTTAAAAAAAATTTGAACTTAGGTTAGCTGAGTCTTTTTCTAGTTTGGAGTGTCTCGATAACAGGCAACTCTTGACTTCGTCCAACATCCTTGTGTGTTGTTTCATTGGGCCCTTTTTTTTTTCTCACCTTTATAGCCTCAATGGTGGTATTGGTTGAGGGTTATCAAGACCATCAAGTCACCACATGAGTCCCCCTCTTGATTATTGAATCAGAATTTCAATCATGTTGTAATTATGCTACATGCTCAGGAAAAATGATCTGACAAGAATTGATTTGAAAAATACTGTGGTAATTTAAAAATAATAGTGACAACTCTAAAGCAGGTTACACAGCCTGGGAGGCCAGTGATTTATGTACACTGACCGTGACTTTTTCTGGGCCATCCTGCTCTCAAGCACTGAAGGAAAAGAAGCAGGGATGGGGAGAGAAATGAGGTTTGGAAAGACTTGGGATTTGAGTAAATTGTTATGGATACGGCTCCCCCTAGTGTACTGAACAACACAGGTACCCCAAGTGTGCAAAAGTTGAGCTCAAGTTCAAGAGCTGAGAGCATTCTTATCTCCGGTGACCAACTTTCCCTGAGCAACCAGAGACCTCTCTTTTGCCCCTGTCTTCTTCCTACTGCATAACCACCAGGTCAGGGAGGAGAGGAGGGCAGATGTGTTTCATCCAGTTTGATCTGAGCACCGACTGTCATGGAAGAAGTGAATTGATTGGAGGTACCCAAAGAATATTAAAAAGTACAAAAAACATGATTTTAAAAGAAGTTCTTACTTTCTCCTAAGGTAGGAGAATGTGATTAAGAATAAGAAAAACTGAGAGGTGATTCCTTGTTAATTATTTTACTCAAAATGTTATTTATCCATCTTCTACTTGTCAAAATGCCAATCATATGCAAATATATTTTCCTCAAGCAGGATATGTGGACCATTTGGAACACTAAAAATGGAAGCATAGCAGGAGGAAAGGAACTCTTCTCAAAAGACTTTTAGCAGTGGTTCTCAACCTTCCTAATGCCACGACCCTGTAATACAGGTCCTCATGCCGTGGTGACCCCCATACAATTATTTTCGTTGCTCCTTCATAACTGTAATGTTGCTGCTGTTATGAATCATAATGTAAACATCTGATAAGTGTTTTCCGATGGTCTTAGGTGACCCCTGTGAGAGGGTCGTTCGTCCCCCAAAGGGGTCATGCCCCACAGGTTGAGAACCGCTGCATTAAAGCAAGGTTTCCCAAAGTGAAATCTCTAGAACACCAGTTTCACAGGATGCTAATGGGTCTTAATAAGGGTTTCACGGCAAATAGTTTTGAGAAATATGGGGTTCAACAAAGGTAGACTGTGTTTTAAAACTATAGTACTCCTCCAAGTCCTTAATATGCTCTTAAAACACCACTGTGCCACGGGAAACTAGACTTTGAGCTGCAGCCATTTCCCAAATCATTTCACACAGTGATTCTTCCCCTCAGCCCCTGTCCCCATGCTTATCTTATACACCTGGTTTGTGAATTATCCTTTGGGAATAGGCTCTGGATTAGAGTATCATTACCTTTCAATGAAAGATGGAGCACGAATAGGAAAGAGTGCCAAAGGAGGGCAGGAGAGAGCGAGTCCGATACGAGCAGCGCACAGGGCAGCTGTGAGAGTTCGCGGAGAGTATTGTGACTCTCTCTCATGCACACCCCCCGGATTCCACATGTGAAAGTCTCAACCCGTGGCAGTCCTACCGTGGGGTCAGCAGGATGGACCATGCTGAACACATCCCCCGCCCACAAAGTCATTACCACACACTCCTAGAGCAATGCCACTTCTGCGACCGAGAAACGAGGCTCCAGAGCGTACAGTGTCCCATCCCATCCCATCCCATCCCATCAGCGTTTTGACTTTCATTTAAACTTTTCCTCGTGCACAACCTGTACTAATTCACATGGCTGCTTAGGCCTCTAATAATTAACAGGAACACAGATGCACAGGGTACTTTAAAGGTGTCGGAAGAAGCCTGTGTTTAGTAGAAGCTGCGAGATAAAGATGAAGTCTAACTCACAGCGAGGGACCCCCCTCCCAAACCCAGTGTTAGAGAAAAGAGGAAATCGCCAGAGTGGTTTGCCTGCAATGATGGCATCGCCTAAGGATGCTCACTCACGGCCAGCAGACTCTGCCTATTGCTATTGGCTCAATTCACGTTTCAGAACCGCTGTTTCCCACGGACTCCTCGGTCCGCTGGGCAAAAACACTTGCAGACGGGAGGGAAGGCAGTGGCAGTGGACCTGGACGTATGTGTAATTCTATTCCCTCTTGCTGGGGACACAGCATTTGGTGGAGAAAATAAATGTTTTTCAGCCCCCTGAGGATTGTGGCTATTAGTCTCTTAGCATATGGGGGTGGAGGGAGGGACAAGGCTCAACCCAGAAGCAGCCCTTGGTTTTCAATGGATGTCCTATTTTCTTCCTAATGCTTTCCAGCTGGGTTGATTTCAAGCATGGGGATGTCAAGCGATGTACTCAAACCCCCAGTGCAATAGACCAGCTGGGACTTGAACTTGGGGACTTGGCTGGTGCACGGCCCTTGCCCTAACTGCCGCGCTTCCTGGTTGAGCCGCGTCCCCAGTTGCACCGCGCACCCAGCGCGCCGTGTCTGCCGCGGCCCGCCCTCCGGCTGTCTCTGCTCAGGACTGAAATAAGGAGCGAGGTACAGGTCAAGTCTGACGGCCCTGGCAGCGCCGTCAAGGCAGATCGCTCCAGTCTGCTCAAAGCAGATGGGGTCTGGCAAAGCCGGGTTGACGAGAGCTAGACTCGCACGCCAAGACTCCACGAGGAAAAACTTAGCTCGCATTTTCCCCTTGCGCGGTGATGTTTCTTTCCCTCCCGTGCCCCCCTCTTTCTTTCCTTTTTTTAAAAAGGGAATCCCCATGTTTACGTGTCAAAACCCAAAATGTGCAAGTGGTCAGTTCACAGTTCTGTGACCCATGAACATCTGTGGGCCCGGGTTCCTCGGGAATCGGTGCTCGGCGCTGTGAGCCAAGCCTTCCCTGGGCAGAAAGGGATTCTCCAGTCGGTGAGCGTGGTGGCCGGCGAGGGCCAAGGCCGGCTGATGCGCTAGGTCTGGTGTTCCAGGGACACGCCTGCACTTGACTCCTAGTTTTCTGAGCTGCATATGACTTTATTTTGTGAGATGGGTCTGTTGGAAATGCCTCGTAGGAAGTAGGACATGACTCTTCATTTTGCCTTTAAGGAAACACTGTAATGTGACATGGGCAGACCTGGTCCGAATCTCTTTATCCAGAAACAAGAATCTCTCTGGCTGTGTCCTTTCAGTAGAGAAAAATCTGGAATGAAACATACTTATTTTGACATCTGTTTCTGAGGATGTAGGCGATTGAAAAGCAAGAGGACCTCTGTCTGTGGAAGAGGGTCCCACAGCCACCCCTCCTCAGAAGGCCACATGGGGAGGTGCCTTCAGTGTGGCAGGTGGGACTGGGTGTGCCGGAGTGTGTCACTTTGTTTCCAAGGTGGATTCTAGGACAGTAGATGGACCCTGGCTCTATCAGCATTTTGTACTTTTAATTTGGTGGATACCCAAAAGCTAATTGATCCTCAATGGAAAGAAAGGTGTGTGATGAATTTGCATCTCTCACCTGGACCTCGATTCCCTCATACCTGCTGAGCCCCACGGTAGTGCTGGTTCGGCTGACAAGACATCCCATTTTAAACAGGACAGAAAACAAGCAATACGAAGTATGGTCACCTAGTCTCACTGGGCTAAATTCAAGATGTCAGTAGGCTGACCCCATGTAGCGTCCGAAACAAGACAGTCCCATTGTTTGCTGTCCTGTTTAAAACGGGACATCCGATCGGCCTAGCTCTAGGTGGCTGTGATTTTCGGCTAGCTTCTCTCCTGGTTGGAGTTGCATTCCTCTAACTTTCCTGTGTAATCTGGGTGATATGGGCTGAATTATGTCCCCACGAAATCCATATGCTGCAGTCCTAGCCCCTGCTACCTCAGAAGATGACTGTATTTGAAGATGGGGCATTTACAGAGATAATCGAGTTAAAATGAGTTCTTCACAGTGGGCCTTAGTCTAATATGACTGGCGTCCTTATAAAACGAGGACATTTGGACCCAGACATGAGTGCACACAGAGGAAAGACCATGTGAAGACCCAGGGAGAGGACGGCCGTGTATAGGCCAGGGAGAGAGGCCTCAGAAGGGGCCAGCCCTGCTGACACCTTGATCTCACACTTCTGGCCTCCAGAACTGTGAGAAAACAAATGTCTGGTGCTTACGCCATTGGGCCTGTGGGATTTTGTCATGACGGTTGTAGCAAACGAACAGCCTGGGTCACAGCACAGTGACTTTTCCGAGCCGTGACAGAAGTCCCATGTGTTTTTCTTAACAGATTCTTAATATCAGTTTTAGCTGAAATACTCTTTTCTTTTGCAGGATATTCAAAATGTGTTTTTAAAAAAGAATCGGTTTCTCTGTCATCAGATGGGACGTAAATCATTTTAGTAAAACAAATCCTCTTTAGTTTTACTTGAAGGGAATTTCACAATCTTGACCCACAGAACTATTTTCCTAAATGGCTGTGGATCATCACTTTGCTTTTTAAGAAATATTGCCATTATCTATAAAATTCATTTTAAGCCAAATAAGTCGCTGGATAAACCCTCTGGTAACAGCACTTCTTATAAAGAACTTCAGACCAAAGGAGTGACTCCGGAGGTGGCCGAGTCCGGGTTTTGTTTTAGCCCTTTTGCCTTCAGGTGCACGCAGGGCCGAGCACCACGGGACTGGGTTACACGGGACCAAATCGAGTGATAAAGAACGTCACCACCGACCACTTCACTGTGTAAGACCTGCAGAGTCTTACTTGAAGTGAAGTACGTTATTACCAAAATGAATTTTCCTTTATTTAGGATTAAGAGTCCTACTCCTTCACAAGGTAGTCACGCGTAGTGGACTGTAGTGCCCGGTCTCTAAAAAGCAAGAGGGCTGCCTCTCTGTCCAGCTAAGCGCCCTTCGAGGCAGCAGGGAAATGTCTCAGGGACAGCAGTGTCTGGATCGGGACTGCTCCTGTGGGATGTGAGAATCACTCAGCTTTGGAAGCTCCACGTGTCGGAGAACGAGACCAGCGGGCTCGCTGGGCGACGTGCGGGGACACATCACTGCAGACGGGTGGCGTGGACCCTGCGCTCAGAGGTCGCTGGTCCCGGTGAAGCAGATGGCACCAAAGCGAACCGGGTGCCTCGTGACAAAGTCAAGCGGCTGTTACTCACTGGCCCACTTGTTTGGTGTCATCGAATTCTAAGAATGAGAGTTTATAGATTTTTTTAAAAGTCCACCCTTCCAAACACCGCGTCTTGAGGACGAAGCCTGGCCAATGTCGGAGGCTCCGGGGTGTGAGGAACTGCAGGCACTTTGATTCCACGTAGCAACAGAATGGAAAGAATGTCAACTTATTTATATGCATTTATTTACATGGGTAATGAATAAGTTAAGGAACACTTTATCTCAAACAGATTGCTTTTATTTTAGCTAAGCTCATGTTTTAGTTCCATATATATTTTTCAATTTCCATCAATGTCACACACCGTTTATTCCTTTCTTCTTGAATAAAACAAAAGATTTACAAGCACTTTTACGGCACTCAAGGAAAGTAGGCTGAAGTTTCATAATAATAATTTTCCTTTTAAAAAACATCCATCAGACCAAAATAAAATCATTTTAATTAACTCCTTCCTGAGTAACTAAAACCTTGGAATGTGCTGAAAGGTTATAATAAATAAGGCAGTCAAAGATCAACCAGCTTAAAATGTACTTTTTTTTTAAATTAAACTATGTAAAATGTACAATATATTGCATGAAGTACAAACTGTGTTGGGCTCAGGGCCAAAGAAATGTTGTCATGTGTGCCAAATCTCCTGACGAAGTGCTTTGACTTTTAGGACCTTGGGGCTGTTTGTTAGGACAAAATAACGTTAAGGCCCTGCAAGGACATCAGTCAGCATGGTTTGCTGTGAAGTTGCAACGATCACTGCTGACGACGAATGCCTTTGTACACACAGGTAGAAGCGCTCAGGTGAACTTGCACTACGTGACACGTTTTTTAAAGGACCGATTGTCCTGATGTTCTGACAAACAGCAGAGAACTCTTAGCCAACTCAACTTTATTTTCAGATAGTGAGATTGCACAGTGTGTAAACTAATTATCATTCTTGATATGCAATTCCATAGAAATGACTCACAACGTACCAGGTGGCAGTTTTTGTTCTTGTTTTGACTGTAATAGCTATTCTCCGGGTTGCTTTTTAAAGTATGTCTAATAGTAGGGCCCTGGTCCCTTGGAACAGGACAAAGGATATTCCTCTTCTAAGAACATTGCCCTTAATCACTTCCTTGCCCCGGTTCTTGGAGGCAGAAAGGAGGCCCACAAGTCGCCAAATGCTGGACTTTGTGCCTCTGTGGTCCCAGCCTTCACTGGACTCCTGTGGGCTGGAGCCTTCTTAATACATCTCATGATAAAGTAGCTTTAGTGCACACTTGACAGGTTCCGAGTGACTTGCTTTATATCTTGGCTATCGTCCAATTTTAGTGAACGAAGAAAAAATTCTAGAGAGACTTGTTGGTTTCTGAAAAGCAGAAAATGTGTAGCTTGTGTAAAGTTAGAGTCTTATTTACTATTAAGTATTCCCAACTCACACTCTGCCAGTGTCCTTGAAGGGCTGGCTCCAGGGGAGAAAACACGAAGGAGGGAAAATTTGTCGCATATACCCTGCCCGTCACCACTACCTGCACACCTGCACCCTTGCTTCTCCGCTGGCTGTATATTATCCACCCGGGAGTATGTATTTTTGGAGCGGGGGGGACAATTAAAGATGAAAAAATTCAGAATCCAAAGATACATGTTTCTAATGACCGACCCAAGGCATTATGGATAGATGGCAGGTGACATGAATAAGACGGGGAAAAGAAATTTTGGAGATACGACACTCGCCAACATCCGCTCAGATCGCTTTGGAGACAGACACCTACTCACAAAGCTGGCCAAGTAGTCTGTTACCCAGAAGCTCTTGCTATTCTCTTCTTGAAGTCCTAGAAAGGGTTCTTAGGAGTGAGCTTCTTCCACAAGAAATGGGACAATAGTTTCACTGCTTCCTGCGCAGAACTCGGTACCCCCCCCCTTTTTTTTTTTAACCAAAAACCAGTACCTCTTAAGGGACTAGCAGGTCCTATGGGACCCAACTGGCCAGGGGTGTGCCTAGTAGATTATGCATTGTTTGTGCTCAGGCTTAGAACTTCGGCTTGGGTCAACGTCAGCGCTAAACTGATTTCTGGCTTTTCAGTTAAAGCAATGCTGGGGAGAGAAATGTTTCATCTTGGGTGCAAAGGACACGACTGTGCCATTTTCTGATGCCACATGACCCCCAGAGCTGATCTGTGGCACCTGTGTTCTTCCTTACACAGCAAACAAATTCTTTCCCCTGCCATTCTACTTTGAAATCTGTCAGAAGGGTCCTTGGAAATGGAATGTCCCCATGGAGCTTGCCATGCACTTTGACTTTGAAAGGCGCTCAGGGCTCTGGACCGGTGTGGGTGTGGCATAAGCTGACTTGCTCTTTCTGAGATACTAAGTCTGCTGCTCTTGGGGAAAGGGTCCCCTGAGGTGGACCGGAGGCAGACTTCCACCCATGTGGGTCCAGACCACTTACGCAGGGGCACCCTGCCTTTTGATGTTGTTATCTGCTTCCCTTCTCATCTGAGAGCCTTCTGGAGTAGCTTCCCTGCTGTCTGAAGTGGTTTTGTATTTCTACTGAACTGTACAAGTCTGATGTTTCCTACCACTGAGGTAATATTTTTACAAGTCACCTTACAAAGGATAAGTTATTGGGGTATAGGTTATATTCCCCCCTTTCCCCGTTCTCATTATACTAGGGGAATAAAGCTATTTTATGACAAGATGCCTTGTGATGGAGTCATGTAGTGTACCTGGGACGGACCCAAGGAGCCAGGAAAAACACAATAAAATTAAACAATTAAAACCCGCAAAACCGGGCGTCTCCCAGTGACCCCAACCTGTGGGAACGTTGTGTTCTTTGTAATGCAGCCGAGCATTACTCTAGTCCCTTCAGGATTTTTCTTTCCCAAACAAAAACTCTCTGGAAAAGGGAGATAAAGCCATTGGAGGCAACACAGCGCTGGCATCACCTCTTATAAATATCTTCGAGCCACTTCTCGTCGTCCTGCTCCTCCTCATCCACCGGCTCCTCGGTTTCCAGTGGGGTGGGAATGAAGAACTGGGGTCTCAGAGGGGGCTTGCTGGCGCGAGACTTCAGTCCGAACTTGCGCTTCAGCAGGTGGAACTGCTGTCTGACGTAGTGGTAGAACTCGTACTCGTATCTCATTCGCTGGTAGAGAATCTGCACGGCCTCGGGGGAGGGCACGGTCTTCCTCACGGTCACAGTCATGTTTCCAAGTTTCCGATGCTCTGGAAGAGAACCGGGTTGAACATGAGCGGTCGTCTGTTATGCTTCAGCTTAAAGGAAGAACGAGGAGGCTGGGTGCGAGCTGCAGCACACTGGCCGCTTCTGAGGGAAGAAAGGCAACGGGATCCCAATAATGTCTGGGAAGGTTTCACCATATTCTAGGTGTGAATATCAACATTGGTTGATTAAACCTAAACTATCTAGCATCCTTTTCAATGGAAGTGAACTATGCAATGTGACTACAATTCAGTTGTTAACTGTAAGTTCACATATTCTTTTGAACAGCAAAATCTACCCATTTTTCATCTGTTATTCCTTGTTACAGACTTAAAGGGCTTTGCTCTCAGAAGGAAACACAGTCAAAAGCTGCCTCACTACTTTCTAATCGTCTTGTTTGTTTTTCTAATATATTGACATCTATTATTGATACAAAATCCACTTGCATTGTACATTTTAGGCAAGGCAGTTGTCAACAAAAATAATGGAAGGACTGTTAGATCCTAGAAATACAATTTTAACTATTGTAAAACTTTACATGGTTTTTTTTATTGTAAAATAATATAACTAAAATCTACATAATTTAATATTGATGCTTAATAACACAAAAGTGTTATATATACATCATGTGGTGGCATTAATAACTTCACAATGCTGTGCAGCTGTCACCACTATTCCCACAATTCTTACATCATTCCACACCCATTAATCAATAGCCCTCCTCTACCCCTCCCTCTCCACTCCTCCTCAGGAAGCCTCCAGTCTACTTTCTGCCTATGAATTTGTCCGTTCCAGGGGTACTTCATGTGAGTGGAATCATGCAGCATTTCCCCTCATTTCACCTAGCACAAAGTTTTCAAGCTCCATCCATGTTGTTGCATCTGTCAGTACTTCTTTTTTATTTTTTATTTTTTATGGCTAAACAATAGTCCATTGAATGGATATACCACAATTTGTTTATTCATCTATCCATTATGGACACTTGAACTTTTCTACCTTTTGGCTATTGTGAAGAGTGCTGCTGTGAACATTTGTGTGCAAGCATTTGTTTGAGTCCTTCTTTTCAATTCTTCTGGGTATACTATACCTAGGAATGCAATTACTGGTTCATATTGTAATTCTATGATTAAAGTTTTGAAGAGTCACCAAACTGTTTTCTTTAGTGCTTGGACCACTTTACATTCCTATCAGCAATATATGAAGGTTCCAATTTCTCCAAATCCTCTTTTGCAACTGCTATTTTTTTTTTTAATTATAGCCATTCTAGTAAGTGTGAAATGGTATCTCACTGCAGTTGTGATTTTCATTTTATTAATGACTAATGATACAGAGCATCTTTTCATGTGTTGTTGGCTATGTGTATATCTTTTTTTGGAGAAATGTTTATTCAAGTCCTTTGCCCCTTTTTGAATTGGATTGTTTCATTTTTTGTTGTTGAGTCCTAAGAGTTCTTTATATATTTTGGATATTCTGCTTATACATCAGATATACATGGGCTGTTCAAAAAGTATCCAGCTATGTAATATGAAAAATAGAGGCATTTATGACTGGATTTTTTCTGAACAGCCCTCATATAATATGCCAATATTTTCTCCCATTTGGTAGAGTGTCTCTTTACTCTGTTGATAGTTTCCTTTGATATACAAATATTTTAAACTTTAATGAAGATCAGTTTTTTTACTTTTCCTTTTGTTACCTATACTTTGGTGTTATATTTAAGAAACCATTTCTATACTCAAGATCATGAAGATCTGCCATGATATTTAATTTTATCATTTTTATTTAAAACTTTTGTCACTAAATTTAAATAGGTACATTATTTACTGATTGTAGCTCCAAATGGCTGTTTCCAAATCAGATTCATGCAATAAAACAAACACTTGTCATTTTTGAGGGCAGATGAGATACTTTCTGAAGTTTCCAATAGCAATTCTAAAGAAGGAATTTTAAAAAGTTCTCTGAGTAGTATCAGCCTCATTGAAATCAGGGCATTGCTTTTCAAATGGAGTCTCCTGTCAGGCATAATACACATTTAGATATATCAATTCTAAAATTTTTGTTAAAGAATTTGGCATAGTCTCTTCTAAAATAGGGTTTTGATCGAACATTTTATAATGTCTGTCTTCTCTGCAGATATTAACTATAGGAAATCTGAGGCAAGACATGTTAATAGACTTTAAACATAGATATTCCCTTTGCGTCTTTAATTAAAACACAAAAAGTTTTAATTTAAACATTGAGAGGCACAAGAAAAATAATACATTAATTTCTGGATTTCTATAATTCCTCTTGGAGCACTCTAAATTGTATGGGGTTTTGTTTCCTCATACCAAAAACATATTAGGACTCCTATGATTTCAAAATAAATTCTTTAAACAATTGGACCCAACCCATTCCAAAAAGCATGTAAAGAACTTTACAAAAATATATATGCCACAATTAGCTCAATAGTTAAAGGAAGTGGGCAAAGGGAGAATGAAGGTAGAAAAGAAAATAGGAGGCAGGTCTAAGTTGGGGACAATTGTTTTCCCCTCCCCATATGGAAGGATCTTCCTAGAATCAGCTGATCATTAAAATGGGATGGAAAACAACAGTACTGTCCTGTTTCAAATGGTACATATGGTCAGCCTCGTCTCACTGGGCTAAATTCAAGATGTCAGTAGGGTGACCATGCATACCATTTGAAATGGGACAGTACTGTTGTTTTCTGTCCCCTTTAAAATGGGATGTCTGATCAGCCTATCTTCTATGAATTTTCATAAGAAAAAAACTATAATGCAATTAGCAACATCTTAATAACATCGTCAGAGTAAAATCAGCCATGAATTTTATGGGTGACAGACAAAAATGGCAAGTTAAAGGGACTCCACTCTGGCTTGATCAGGGAATACACTGAAGAAAATTCAGAGAAGAGGTTCTTAACTCCCCTGCAAATCTGACTAAAGCTCATGCTCAGGAAGACAGGGAGGGTACAGGGACCTCAGGAAGCACACATATAAATATCTTATGCATCTCTTAAGAATCTCTGATTTCAAGAAATCAACTGATAAATACTGGAGTTAGTTATTAATGTTTTAGGTGCTGATCAGGTGTCTAGTCATAGGAGGTCAGAAAATTAATTTTGCAAACTCATCGTAGAAAAAGTGCTCCATACCTCATTGCTGAATATCACTACGGTCACCTGTGAAGTACCTACTTTGGGAAGCTGTGCACCAATGCCAGCGCCTGGTCTACCCTTCAAAGCAATTTTGGAACTCTTTTTCTGGAATGGCCATCAGAGCTGTTGTTGGACCCAAAATCTGACAATTAAATTCATGAACTTGCCACCATGTGTTTATGTTGGCAGCACTGTACAAACAACTCTGTAACACCTTACTAAATTGTCATTCAAGCACAAGTGAAAAGAACCAGGATATATTTACATTGTCAAGAGGTGGTGACTGTCCCAGCTGAGCCTGATCCCCTGTGATGTATTTTTATAGTAACGGCTACATTTAGTGTGGACTAACGTGTACCAAACACTCAATTACACACTGGCACACATAATCGTATTTAATCTCACAATAACAGCTCAGTGGAAAAGCCATGTTGCACATGAAGAAACTGAGGCTGAGCAAGACTGTGAACTTATTCAAGGTCAGGCAGCTGGAAAGATGCAGAGGCAGGCGGGTCTGCATGATAATCATTTACTGTGTTTTCGCTATGCTGTTTCTAGTTTCGGAAAGGCCAGCAAACTCACATTGTTCCTCACATACTTGTCCACAAGCAGTGGAGAGGAGGGTGGTCAACAGCAGGGCCTGGAGCCTACTACTCCCCACGTTGACTGGGGAGCACAGACTTGTGGTTGATCTTGTAGAAAACAAGCAGACATTTTAGAGAGAATGGCTAACATGTTTATAATTTGGAGGAAGAAAAAGGTTGATTTATAAAAGAAAGTTGGACTAGGCCATTGACCCAGCCAATACCAATAGAATCAATGATGGAAACGGACACAATCATCACAATTCAGAGAGTTTCTCTGTTCCAGGAAAACTTTTCTTGGGCGATTATTTAGCTTGAACTTGTAATTATGTGTTTGTAGTAGGAAACATTATTCAGAAACCAGCCTGAAACTGAGCTGAGATCTACAGAATTTGCGAAAAGTCAGCCTTCTTGCAGCTAGTGTCTGAACTTAGCAGTGTTCTCCGTCAAGTGATTTCTGGTAATCTCACTTGGAGCTCCTTACACTGAACTTATGTTACCCAAATTTGATAAGGTAATGAGAAATCTCTAATAAGATTTATATTTGATAAGATCTCACGTGGCCTTTCCAATCAAATTTTAATTACACCTCACCTCACTCTCTTGATAAAAGTGTTTTGCCTGTTTGGTTGTCCTAACCAGAACCACCACCAGGAGACAGTCCTGTGTTTGCTAGAAAATTCTACAGATAGAAGAGAATTTTAGGGTAAGAATAGAGGAAAAAATTTTCATTTGTGTCAACAAGACAAAACTTTGAAATATCCAATTTTAGATAGCAACAGATCACCGAGTGTTATTTCAGTTACCTCAGACCTGCTTCCTCTTCGTAGCCCCACCCGAAACCCCGTCTAAACATGAGACACAGTGACAGCGAGTTCCGAGGCTTCTTACTGAGCTCAGTTGTCACTGAGCTCCCATTTTGCATTAATATCCCATCCCTGTTGCATCCGTCCATCTCTTCTCTCTGTGTCTGCCTCGCACTCACTCTGCCTTCTTTTGAATTCATTGTCAACCTCTGTTTCTCAACTGGTTCCTTCCCACCCAAATTCAAAGGTGCTCATGCTTCTCCCTCCTTAAATAAAACCCTGTCTCCATGTCCCTCTCCACCTTTTCATCTTTGCTGTCTCCTCTCCATCACAGCCAAACTTCTTAAAGAGGTGTCAGACTTTGTTACCACCAGAATTTCCACCTATACATGTGACTGATCATGTCAAAACCGGGTTTATGTGCCCTCAATACTCTATTCAAGTTACTGTCATGTCCTTGCCGATAAGTCAGTGGACATTTCCCAGGGCCTCCATGACTTCTTAGCGTGACCTCACAACAACGTTGGCCACATGCTCCCTCTTGAAACCCTCTCTTCCCGTGGTGTCTGTGACAGCCTATCCCTGGTTGTCCTGGCCTCCTGATCACTCCCCTTCAGTTCTCTACACCCAGTCCTCTCTCCCTGCGTGCCCTTTAAACGCCAGTGCTTCCCTGGGATCTGGTCTAGCCTTCCTCTTCCTCCCTTACTCTCTGGGAGGTATCAGCTAACCTTCGGCCACTGTGGTTTTCATAACACTGTGGACACAAAACCAAAAGTTTATATGCACTGACTACAGCTTTTTTGTCTTTTTGTTTTCCACAGAGCTGAACATTTTAATAAGAAGGTTAATGATATTGCCAGAGGGTTATGTCATGGTCAGAAATAAGAGTGCTATTTGGTGACAGGAGAAACAGAGATTCAAGTTCACCAACATGGACAGTGAACACCTATTATGGGTTTGGAGGCCCATCAGAATGCTATTTTATTTAATATTCCCAATAACCTTCTGAGGTATCATGACCCCTATTTTGCAGATGGGGAGATAAATGCTCTGGGAGATTACATGACTTACCCAAGGTTACACAGCTAGTAAATAAGTGACAGAGCTGGAATTTGAGCCCAGATGTGATTTGTGTTGAGGTTTTCGCTCACTAAATACTGGGCCCTAAACAGTGAAGCTTTCGTGAGCCTGTAGAAAATGATCACCTTCACATGGAAAGATGAGAGGGCAGTTTGCCTTGTAGCATTAGCAGAGAAATTCTAAAATCGCATTTCAGAGACATATGGTTATGTGTCTCACTGTACAATAATCAGTGCTATGGAAAAGTCATTCCTTTGCTAAGTATTTTTGTAAAATGCCAGACCTTCCCTCCAAACAAAACAAAACTACGTGAACTGTGGACTCAGCCTCTCTCCAGATCGCCATAATAGCAGTTTTAGAGGAAGTTGTTAGGGTTTTTTGGAGACTGTTGTTATTTCAGCCACAAAACAATCCTGCTTTAGAAACCTGTACTTATTATTAGCATCCTTGAGGAAGTGAAGTAGCCCTTGGTAGCTAAGCATATGCTACAGAATGTAACCATCAACGAGCATCTTTTGAAGTAAGCAGGAGCTGAGAGATGACTTCAAGGGGCTGAGGTGTCTCGTGTTCCACTGCTGAACCTTTCAAACGAGACAAATGCGGAGCTCCTGCCATTGGTGGTGGGGTGGCAAGCTGGCAGCCTGAGATCTGACTGGCAGACTATGTGTTATTTGGCCCATGGAGTATTTCTTTTTAATTGACTTAGTTTTGTTTGTTTGTTTGTTTGTTTGTTTGTTTGGTAAGACCTGGTCTACTTCACATGGAAATCTGGATTTCTGGCTTCTGGACCTGAGTGTGGCTGCCCTCCCTGAGAGAGGCCAGTTCTCTCCATTTTGTCTCAGACTCTAAATGCCAGTTGATTCTTTCGTGTTACCTGTCTGGCTGCTTTAGAAATTTGAGTTTTATGCTGCTGCTTTGAAATTCTGGATTTCCCAAACTTACACAGCAAGTGCTTTGTGCCAAATTTAGGGCTTTAATTAGACCTCATTTGTGTATCTAATGTCACTTTCTTCCCTTTTTCTGCAAATATTTATTGAATAACTTTTCTGTGCCAGCCATAAGAGTTACAGACAATTAATGAGACATCATCATCATAATTATCATCGTCAGTGCAAGGACTGTGAGATAGCTAACACGCATTTAATCCTTGCAAAACCCCCAATGAGGTGGGTTCTCTTCTTATCACCATTTTACAGATGTGACACTGGTTAACTTGCCCAAGATCACACAGCTGCTAAGTGGAGAAGCCAGACGTGGGGTCTGGAACAGTCTGACTACTGAGCGAGCCTCTGTGTCACTCAACGGTTGAATGGGTCTCACAGTGTAAGGGGAGAATCCCCCCTCACAGCCCAGTCACCACGGAGGCAGACAGGGCACTTCACTCTGGCTGGCTTGATGGCATCAGCACTTCCTGTCCTTGGTCAGAAATCCCTCGTGGAGCGACGAAGCCCAGTGGGCTTGTGTTCAGCACTCTGCATGGCACTGGGTCTTCAGTAACTATTATTTGACTGCTTGATCTTCCGGCTCTGTTGTGTGTGCGAGTCTGAGAATACAGGGTAGGTTTGTGGGTATGTGTGTGTGTGCTTCAACCAAAAGACAGAAAACTTCTAGGAGGCCTCTCAGGCACTATCAAACTTCTGAAAATTCTTCCCCAGGTTTTGTTTTTTTCCTGACATTCACGTAGCCGTCCTCTGTTGTGACACCGAGAGTGCTCAGAATAGGGCTAATGCCCTACACGTCTTTGTGCTTCCAGAGCTCGGCACCTGGGGAAACACAGCAGCCTCTGTACATGCTCGTGGAGTAAACAAAAAAACTCCAGGAGGAAGAGAGTGTTGTCAGACCCGAAGAAGGCTCGGCTGTGTCTGTGAGGTGCAGACAGCCAAGTGGGACCAGAGGCGATCTCTGCATGTGCTTCATAGAAAGTTCCCGGGAGCCCCATGAATGCTGAGTCCTCATGCACGTCTGGAATTTTCTAGCTCCCTTGGGGGTCTGTAAACGCCACTGGTTAGCTTTGGGCTTCAGGTGCCTCTTTGGAATTAGAGTGTTGGCCAGGTCAGGTGTCGCTGCCCCTGTTCTTTAATTAAGAAGCACATGTGGGCAAAGAGAACCTGTGGTTTCAGGATGCTTTTGTTTTCTCATTTTTCTTATTTATTGTTGGGGTTGGCCAAAGAATCCTGTTAATTATTCTTGTGATAATAGCAGAAAAATTCCTCAGAATAGGTATTGATCTTGAGCTATGAAATGATCAGAAGGGGAAAACAAACAGAGACCAACCTCTGAATAGCTCAATACAGATGGTTTTTCCATATAGACGTGTCCAAGGTCAGCTGTGGAGTCAGGACTGTGTGGGGACAGACTCCTCAAGATTTCCAGACTCTGTGCTGTCCCTGAGGAGCAGGGACTGAGGTCCCATAGAGTCAGTGCGGACCCCAAATGGGGATCCTTTTTATAATTCTGACCTTAATAACATAAAAATCTATAATTGGTCATGCAGTGCTGGTAGAGAAAAACCCCAAGAATATAAAGAGGTCAGTAGGGAGACTATTGAGTTGGGTCAGCTTCCTGCATTATTAATGCCTTATAGATAGTGATATAAACAGCACCCCCCCCCTCCAGTTCTTCAGAATAATATCCTCTTCATTTGCATAGAGCTCCCTGGATTAATGTGTTTTCAAATACCTCGTGATTAACTCATGTAGTTCTCACAGCAACCTATTTTGCCTACAGATACCAAAGGCCCAAGAGGTCAAAAGACTGGCTCAAGGTTGTACCACCAGTAAGTGACAATCCTAAGACTACAAAGTGGGTGTTCTGATTCCCCGTCTAGCACCTTTTCGCTACATCACTGGCTGTTAATTTCCAAACTGCATGAAATCTCTAACCACCCACTTCTCCCTGCCGTGTGTGTATTCTGGCATTAAGGGGATTGGCTGAAAAGAAGGGCTTGAGTGTTCTAAGTCAAGGGTAATGCTTTGGTAAGTCTGGGAGGATCTAGTGCAAAACTTGCAAGCCAGCAAAATGTTTTTCAGACTGAAAGGGACTGTGTCTCGATTCATTTTCAGTCCCCCAACACCCAGCTCCTGGCATATAATGACCCTCACTAACCATCTGTGGATTTGAAACTGGTATGTTAAATCCATCTATAAGACTGGATTAACCCAAAGGGCAACTTCTGGTGCTGTCTATACATGCGTTGTTTTTGCTAAATTCTTTCCTTAGTTGAGGGCCCTTCTGAGCAAAGCTTCCACTTCTAGAACTCAAACTTCTTTAGGGTGGGCTGACAGGCGTTTAGGGTCATAGGTCGCTCTGGAGAGGTAGCGGTGTTTGCTTTCCTTAGCTATTTCCTTGGAGAACACTCTATCATGGCAACAGGTCACTTATATATACTTAGCAAAGCTTAACAAATACTGTGATAAGGGACATTGGCCACAAACACAAATAACTATGTAGAAAGACATAATGTACACTGTGACCTTGTAGCTAGGGCATTTATCTGTGCTATTTACTGTAGCCTTTAACTAAAGGAAATCCAACCATTAGTAGGGCCAAAGGATATCTGTGTGACCTATTAACATTCTTCAGTTACTAAATCTGCCATCATCTTTGGTATTTCTTAGTACTGTTTCTCCATGAGCAAAAGCAAATGTTTTATTTAGAAGTAACACATACATTCAGATCGCATGCACTTGACTCTAGCGCAAAGGGCTTTGCTGTGGATGTCATTTCAACTGTGGCTCTTTGAATGCTCCTGGGTGACAGAACTCAGGCGGGGACATTGGGGGTATCCTCTGAAAGCTGGTGTCTGAGGGAAAGGACTGCCAAGGAAAAGGTCTATGGTGCCTTTGGAAACACACCTTGCTCAGCACCAAGCACACCCATTTACATGGACGGTAAGTGCCAGGGTGAGGTATGTGGGCTCTGGTTCCCCAACTCACCGCTCCTCCTAAGGCACTGCCACGCCAAGGCTGGGGGTTTAACCTGCAAAAGCAGTGACGAAGATCATGCACCAGTGAACAGTCTACATGCAAGATTGAGCAGTAACAGGTATGGTGCTCCCAACGTAGCCTCATGAGGCCATGAATGGATTTTGTTTTACTGTCCATGATCTAGATATCTTTGCAAAAGACTGGCTCTTTCTACCTCAGCTACACTGACATTATGTTTGGACTAGTTCATAATTTTCAGAACTCTCAGAAGTCCTTCTTACTGTAAATAAAAAGGAAATCAGACCTGCCCCACGAAGTCCCCCTTCCCACCTCTCTTCATCTGTCCAGTGTGCATAATGGAAAAACGATGTAGCCCTGGCTCTGGGTCAAAATAAATAATCTGGAAATACTGTGTAAACCCAGCTGCTGCGTCGGAGGACAGAGGCCCCACTTTATGACCCCGACTTGGTTAACCATATGCAAAATAACAAAACCTCAGCACCAGCTTGCAGGCTGGGCTGATGCTGGGCTGGTTTTGGCATTCCTTCCCTTGATCTAAGTGAGCACACATTCCACACCAACCCAAACCCTGTTTCCCCAACAATCCAAGCTTGTTTGAACCTGGTCCAGCAGCGATTATGTGCAAGAGTGAATACAAGTTGCATAACAACCAGAAGTGGGGCCAAATTTTACCACTGGGGGAAAAATAAGCATTGTCAAAAGATGAGCACCATCTCTTCAGTTTTGGGGGACCTGAGTGGTGATCAACCAGGAAGCCCTCCTATTTCAAGAATCACTCTGGTTTACTAATCTTGGGTTAGCAAACTTTGGGTTAGATTGCATCCAGAAATTTCCAGCATACAAGGGACGAGGCATACTCTCTTAGGTGAGAGGTGTAATGACAATCAAGGTCAGGTGGATTGGGGCTGGGGCCTTCGTGAGTGTGTGGAAAGCACAGTCCATTCCTGCAGAGCCCCACGCCACACTGGCTGCCCCCGAACCCGTGTGAACACGATGCTTGTCACAGACAGAGTCAACTCATTTCCTGAGTCCTACAGGGAGGCCACACAGTTCAAACACACGCCGCTGCCCCGCAGCTGCCGCCACCGGAAATGAACGTGTGTCACTATGGCTCACAGCGACGTGCCGAGCGGAGAGGGCCAGTGTTTGATTTGCCACTCGGATGATCGATGGCATGTTAAGACCAGCTTCTGGGAGGTATGGCAATTAGGGGAGAAAAGAAGAAAAAGCACTTCATGACTGACTCGGTGCTTGGGGTGGGTAAAGTAAACAGAGGCATTCCCTCGCCCCCCCCCCCCATTTTTGCAATCTTCTTTTGCAGATCTGGAAATATAAATGATTAAAAATAAACCGAGCTCACTTTGAATTTCAGGAGAAGCTTTTCTCTGTGTAGCCAAGGGAACGTTACATGATTTTTTTTGTTAAATATCTGAAAGTGCTAGCTTCCTTTCATGCAAGAGAAGGAAGCCTTTGTAATGCTCCCAATTTGCTTTGATTTTTGGAAGCAGAAGGGAGACGAAAGGAACCAGGGAGCAAAGTAACTGACCTGTGTGAGGTGGGTCAGGAGGGCCTGCAAAGGCCAGGGCACTGGTCCCTTTGGAAAGGAGGCTGGCAGCCTGCCCTGCAGGCAGGCATGAATTTTCTGAAGCAATGCATAGGCAGATCCTCACCCATTAAATGTTGGGGTGAGGGCACCCCACGGCGGGTCTTCCAAATGCTGCCTGGGCGATCCAACTCTGCACTGCTTATCCTCAGTGCACACATCACTGGGGGTTGTGGGGGGCGATCAGACACTGCCCTGCCTGGCTGCCATTTGCTCAATCATCAGCTATGCACCGAGCACCTACTAAGCATGATTCCAGGGAATAAAACTGCTGAAAGCTGGAAACACAGAGCCTCCCTCCTCGAAGAGGAAGCATGAGCAGTAAGGAGAGAAACAAATATTCAATCCTTCCGATCATTACCCAGGCAATGCTTAACCTGCAGGGAAGCCCGGCGGCCATCGCGGAGGGAAGGGCTTCTCCCAGAGAGGGGTGACAGGTGGGGCGGACCACAAAGGAGTGACATTGAGGGCCATCTTTTGTGTCCTTCAGTACAGGCAACAAAGCGAATGTGCAGTGACTCTCCCGGGAGGCGCAGAGGGGGCAGGAGGCTGTGCAGGGCCCGCGAACCTGCATTCCCAATTCGCGCTGCAGCGGGCTGTGAGCAGGCACCGTCCAACCACGCTCAGGCCCTAACTGAGAGTGCACCCGCGGACCATCAACCCGCCTGGGCCGTGCTTACAGCAGGCCCCGGAGAGCTCAGTGCGGGTCTGCTGCTGACAGCACGCTGGCTCCAGCTCCCCGCGTTCCTGCTGCCCTGATCAGAGGTTCTTTTCGCCCTAACTTTGGCATCATGACCCAAATCATCAAAAAGCTGATCTATTTCTTCGAAAGTATATACCTGCCTCGAAAGTATTACACATGCATGTTTCCCCCAACAGAGCATTTTGCCATTAAAATAATTGGCTTGGGCATGAGCACGGCAATGACAGAGGGTTTACTGTCACAGCAACAGTCGAACCAAACATTTCTATTTCAAAATATGTACTTCAGAAAACAACTTTATCAGAAGACTTATATGAGCCTTATTTAGAAGTAGGCTGACCAGACATACCATTTCAAAAGGGACAGAAAAGAACAGTCCTGTCCCATTTCAAATGGTGCATCTGCTCAGCCTGCTGACACCTTGAATTTAGCCCAGTGAGGCTAGGCCGACCAGATGCACCGTTTGAAATAGGTCAGGACCGCTGTTTTCTGTCCCTTTTGAAATGGTATGTCTGGTCAGCCTAGGAGTGAAATGTGTTTCTTTGTTGAAAATACATTTTTAATTTGAAATCATTATTGAGAAATGCATTTTGATTACTTTTCACACTTTTAGTACTTTATTTGGAATGATATTGTGGACGCACTTTCCAATAGCTGATGAGGACAAATGGATTGATTTGAACAAAGAAGATCAAAAGAAACATTAACTGAATAGTTCTGCCCACAGTTCTTTGACCTCTGACACTCTCATGAGCTTTATTTTTATTTTGTATGCAAGGTTCTTCTTCTTTCTATTCCCCACAGCCTGTACGGTGTTAGCAGGCTTAGGCTACTTCTCTTACACTTATACACACACACACACACACACACACACACACACCCTCCACGGACAGAGAAGAAGCTTGGAATTTCTCCCGGAAACACTGCACTGTCTAAATCCAGCCCTGATGATGTAGAACAGAAGCCAACTGCTGACACCATGGTCACCCTGGGCACTCCACAGATGGTGACATGCCCATAGGACAGCTCTCACTCTCTGTCTCTCTCTGTTGCTCTATTATTTTTTTCTCTCGGGTTTCATGTAGGTCAGACTACCTATCTGGTTATGTATGGAGTCATTTAAAGCTCTTGGGAATTTTATAAGTTTTTAGCTTTAAATCTGAAGTCTTAGAAAAGTAACTTACTGTTTGAAAACTCATTTTTTTCTGGTTATGATGTACATAAATATAAACATAGCATGCAAATACACATACTTACATATCTGTATATATGAATATACACATGCAAATATGTAGATGGCAAATGTTTTAACAAAAGATTAAGATAAAATAACTTTAAATCAAGCCATATTGATCACTGTAGTAATATATTTTTTCTAGTCTTTTTCTTATTTATAAAATAGATCTCTGCTATACTGTTCCTTTAATTTTATATTCTTTTAAAATTTAACTGGGCACAAGCATTTTCTATAGCATTACTTATTTCAAGTCATATTTTGCAATGTGTTTTAATGTGCCTTATTTTATGGATACAGGCCAGGCAACCAGTTAGTTGTTAGATAACAGAGTTGTTTTGCAGAGTCTATGACTCTAGATAATGTGAGGTAAACATCCTTGTTTGTAAGTGATTATGTACCTCTTTGCTTGGCTCCCTAAGATAAATAGCAACTTGAGATACTGGGTGGTAACTCTTCTCATTGCTGACGAGATTTTCAATTCTGCCAGCTTTAAGACACCATTACTTCCTTTTCTCAGACATCTGAGATGTATGTTACACAATTTCCTCAAATTTTAAGGTATCTTCTTTCATGTTACCCAATGTCAATCGAACTAGGACCTGATGTACCACAGGGGCACCTCAGAACTCGTTGTCAGTTGGATCCGGGAGGTGCAATGAGCCCCACCAACGATGAGCACCAAACACATTTTTCCCATAAGAAATAACATCAGTAAATTTAGTGCGTTCCCAAACCAAAATACACAGAATGACCACAGAAGCTAAGATAACACCACAAGGGCAAGTGCACGCGTGACTAACGTGTAGCCCCTCGATATGGCTGGAAAGGGTGGCAAGTCATGAGGCCATTCACACCGACAAGTTCTAGCCTGCACGTTGAGTACCAAACAAACAATGAGTATGGGACGAAACGTTCACGTCAAAATGCGTCGGGTACCAAATGTAACGAGTTTCAAAGCAGTCGAGTACCAAGGTGTGACAGGCAGAGGGTGTTGGAAGGGCTGTGAATCGAAAGTACCGTACAGCACTGCACTCAATGTGGGAATGTGGTTGCCTGTAACACATTGGGTGAACAAGAAATTTTTAGTAAATTATATACCATATGATGACAATAATGACAGTGATTCAACAGTTCCTTACTCTTGTCGTCTACGAACTGGATCCTCGGAGCTCAGAACTGGCTACCACAGAACCGATGTTTTTCTTTTTTAAAGTTCATCCTAGATACATTTCCTTGAACAGAATATAGTCTATCACATTGTTGTGTTAATGGTCTATTTATCACAATGATCAGCCTTGATGAGTGAAGCAAATGGTGAGTCCTAAGAACCAGCAACCCTGATGTTGTCTCTGAAATGTTAAACATGGTGAGATTTCTGATAAACTCTTGAAGAGTTTTGAATGAAGTAGCTGTTCAGGGAGGCCAAACACGTGGGTAACCTCTTGCCCAGGCATTAAGAACTTAGGTTACTAAGAGGTGCTACTCAAATAACCATTCCCAGGTCAGCTAAGTGTGAAATGAAGTTCCAAGGATGCTATCACTTCCACTGGGAGGGTTTGTAATATCACTTTAAAATTAAATTGACTTTATCTGAGCGATCTGTCACGCACTGGCAGCACCAGGTCCTAGGAGGTTGTAAATTAACAGTCTCCTCCTTCTCTCCTTGTCACATCAGATTTTCAATGGACTGCTCTCTCAGACACTGTGTATTTCTAAAAGCCCAAGCAAACTGCTTTGATTTCAGCAACACTCTTAGAAAGAACAATGAGATGAAGTTGCAACTTGTCCATTGGTATGGGGGGGCATTTGTTTACTTAAGGAAAGTATGAAACCGACAGGCTAACGCCAGGGGGTGCCAAGCCCGTCAGGCACGCACCCGTGCCGGGTTGCCACGGCTACTACTTTAAAGAGCACAGGTAAACGTTTGATATGAATAGCTAAATACTGTAAAAATATTATAGACCTATTGAAGTTTACAAATATAATCTGGGAATTAATAAAAAATTTTTTCACAATATGTTTTTGAAAGGTTTGATCGTGGTAGAAAGTTGTGTGTGTAATGGGAACTTGCCCATAAAAGATGGGAGGCAATAGAGGTTGCAAGTTTCTAAGAGGAGACATTGAAATGTCTCTTCGGGGCAGCACTTGCTATTAGAAAGAAATACGGGGGTGGTGGGGGGGTGGTGTTTGTATTAAGGTAGAATAGAAATGTAACCTTTTCTGATGAGAAAGACTAAACTCATTCTTCTCGCACACAGAAGCAAAATCAGGAGAGCATTGACATGCGCTCTGTAAGATACTAGATGTTAGAGCAACAGCAGGCTACATACATGACGGCGGGAGGGGGTGATGGCTTGAGCTGAAATTTCAGGGCCAACGGCGGTGAGAAGCTGCAGAAACCAGCACGTGATGTTAGATGGAAGGGAGAGGACAGGTTGCCAGGAAACTTTTTACTCGACACAAGCCAGAAGTTGTGCAGTTGTGCCCCAGCCCTCCTCTTAAGTAGTCAGTTTGCTGCTGTTAGATAATTAGGTTGCATTTCAGCATCTGTGACTCTAGAGAATATGAGATAAACAACATCTTTGTTTATAAGTGATTGTGGGTCTTTGGGTAAGATGGGGTGGGGGGTGGGGAGGAGTTAGTTAAAAAGAAACCGTCTCACAATGCTGGAAAGACCATGGTGTAACTTAGAAAAATGTGCTCATGGTATATCATAGCATTATCATTTGGTTCTGCAAGGATTGCTTCAGTTCAAGAAACAGTTTTAAAGACAGGTGGAGGAGGGGACAGGAGAAAAAGGTAATCTGAATGGCATTTAAGACATTCGTTAAAAGTCTGTTCAGAGGATGGAAAAATCAAAGATGTTTGAAGGCCAAAAGTCAACAAACAGAAGAGCTATAACCCATTACATGTCAGCTTCACTGGGGCATGAAATGAAGTTTCATGATGTTCTAAAAATAACAGCTTAACTTCATAAAATTGAATAAGTGAATTGGCCTTAAATCCATACCATATTTTTAAATTTCATTTTGATATGATAATAGAAACAGGTCGGCTATGTCACAGTCTTCTTCCTCAAATTAGACACATAGAAACATTTTAAAAATTTCAAATTGTTCCTACAGTTATGCAAAACCACATATAGACAGGCTGGTTGATTTATGACTTTCTAGTAACGTTTACTCTCTAATGGCTTTTACCAAATGATTTATTTACTTGGTCTGCGCTGAGGTAACCTCTTGGCTGGACTGTCTGCAATCCGTACAGCTCAGAGTCTAAGGGACTGAGTCCCCTCACGAACCCATCTCCTAAGTTTCTGTGGGGGCTGTGGGTTCTCATGCAGAGAAGTTAGGAGTCCTGGGTTCAGTTTAAATATGTCCCGCCCTTGCCGTCATTTCTCTTCAGAGAAAAGAGAAAATCACTGACAATTTCTGACCCCCTGACTCATGGTAAGTGGCAAAGGTCCCATGCCTTTGTGAAAGGCTGCTTATTTCAAGTCTTTGCTAAGTAGGTTTACAGTTTCGTTTCACCTTTTTTCTTGTCATCACTCTCCGACTTCCTCTCATCGATTACAAAATGAGTCTACTGAATGTCACCTATGATAGCAGGGTTTTAGAAGTAAGACCTGTATGAAGTCACCAGCTTTCCCAGTAAGTACTGGTGTCCCTTCTGGCCCCAGCACAATGTACACAGCATCTGGGACACAAGAGGTTGTACAGACAATGCTAGTGTGTATATGACCTCCTTTCGCTATGAGTTCAAGGAGATGATATGGTTGAACATCAAAGATTGTGGAACATGCTAACAGAATTGTAATAACATCTCTTCCTTGAAACCTCTTACACCACCTCTACCAAAAAGTACTGAATTTTAATTTAAGGCTTCTTAACTCAACCATCACCTTTTGGGTTTACTTGTGACAATAAAATAAAGGCCTGAATTGTTGGTTAGAAGTAAAGGCGATTGAAAGCTCTTTGGCTCTTATTTGGGTAGATTTAATCCCCCTTTCCTTTTCTGAATGTTGCAATGCCCTTTGGAGCATAACTGGTCTTGTTTTTCTTCTCTTTTTATCCCACAAACTCCAAAGCATCAGAGAGTGGGGCAATGCTGGGGTGGTGGGGATGGGGTGAGAGCAGGGCAAGGAATCACTTCTGCTTAAATACTCTGGTGCCTTGGGCAGGAGCCATCCACTGTGAGATGTGAGCCACCGACCCCTCTCTCTCAAGTCCACAGCAGTCATCACAGCCAGGCTCTGTCTGACAATCCTCAGCCTGTGTTTCTGTCTGCATGATCAAGTGTCCAACATTGGCACTAGACGTAAGTCCCAATTCTGGTAATTTTTTTGGCTCACAGAATGCCTTGAAAGAACTGCACATGTATGATTCCTGAAGCCTTTTAGAGCATCATGCCCTTTGTGCAATTCCTGAGGTATTTAGATCCAATTCTTCAATAAGTTAGTAGTTGCAACAGCCCATAATTCCTTGTGCAAGCTCAGAATGTTTACGAGATTGGACAATTAATTTCATGAACTCATCCTAGAAAAAGTGCTACATACCTCATTGCTGAGTATCACTACAGTCACCTTTGAAGTACTCCCCTTGGGGAGCTATGCACTGATGTCAGCACCTGGTCCACCCTTCAAAGCAATTTTGGAACTCTTTTTCTGGAATGGCCATCAGAGCTGTCATCCCCCAAATCTGACAATGAAGTTCGTGAACTTGCCACTGTGCGCTTATGTAGGCAGCACTGTACAAACGACTCGGTAAGGTGTCATAATAAATGAGGTATGGAGCACTTTTTCTAGGGCGAGTTCGTGAAATTAATTGTCTGACCTCGTATGAGGGTGTTAGTTTCCGGTTCCATGTAACACCATTAGTTCATCTCCTGACTGGATAGGTATATGAATGACTATTTTTTCCTAACGTACCATAAATATATTACACATACTATCAAATAGCTGAAATCAGTTGACATTCAAGGTTATACCTTAGAGCAGTAGACAATGACTACGTCATTTCCATAACTGAGGTGGAAAACCCCCACACACATGAGATTGGGTCTATGGACATGAAGGTCAACAGAGCAAATAGTTTAAGAATGCTAGAATTTTAAGAGAACAAAATATGACCTTGAACATTAGCAGGGGATGTTTTCAGGCTTATTGATATTCACAGCCTTTAATCATATACCTCAATGAAATTCATAAGTATCAAAGGGTTTTATGAAAACATTCAAAAGTCAGTGAGTATTTTTAACAGACTAACGGTGACTAAATTAAGTTGATTGCATTACCTGGTAACCACTTCTTTCTGGTAGAATATATATTTCAATGAATAACTTTTAAAATAAATGCTACTGTATGTCAACTCACGATAATTTTAACAGTAAATACATCACAACTAGAATAGTGATGCTAGGACCCTAAAGGTCTTTAAAGAAGGGCTCATTAATTACTTTTTTGTCCCATATGATAAATCATGTACTCTAAGAAATTTTAAGACTCTAGCAGACATTTGCAGCAACTAGACTGGAAAGGATTCTTATTTTTGCTTTGCTATTTTAGAAAAATAAGCAGTTTTCCTTGGGTTGTTTGCTTTCTTAAATTCCATTCCCCGATTCATTAAAATCCTTATGAAAGCCAAAGTTGTTGATATGACTGAAACAAACGGCTTTACTGTTAACCAGATTGAGTCTTTGCAAGCACTTTATTAAAGCAGTCAACTTTAGTAATTTCAACTACGAAAGTCTTCCTCCCAGAAAAAAGATAGTACAAAGTAACATGTCTGGAATATCAATGAACACCATCTCAACAGAATTTCTAAGCTTCTAAAACATTGGGTTCTTAAGAATTTAGCCAAATAAAATTTCCCAGAATAGCTTTTATTAACTACCACATCTCCCTCAGACCTCTACATTTTTTATTTTGCTTTAGGTGGAGAGGCAGTAGAACAGAATGGTCAAAAACAAAGGGTGACAGAAGTTAGCCAGGCCTGGTGTGAGCGCTGGCTCTGCCAATGACCAGCTCATTGGTCTAGGAAAGTTATAAATCCTAATTTACCAGTTTCCTTGCCTAAAAATATTCCATTCCTTACAAAATAAGCATAATAATAGTATCTACATCATTGGGTTGTTATTAGAATTAAATGAAATATCTTAAAGGACTTAAAAAGCACCTAGGTCACAATAAATTCCCAATAAGTGTTAACTATAACAACAATATCTGTTATTATCATCTTTCCCAAAATCTGTTCTCCCAGAACACTAGTATTCTGCCACTAAAATGGAAAAATTATTAGTCTCCCAAATGAAACAAAAAAAGTTATGTTTAAATTTAATGGAAACTTCATGGATAAATGATAATTCCTGCAATAATAGATATCACGCCTTCAAGATGCTCTACTCCTTCAAGAGATGCTCTGCTCCTGGGTTATGTAATTTGGTCAAAACCAAAAGCTTAAAAACTGGTGGTTCAGTGAAAGTAAAAATTCATATTCTATTTCATATTCATGCACTTTTATAGATAGACTTTCCCCACCTACATATTCTCTAGCTTCATAAATTTCTTAAAGTGTCTCTTGCTTCCTAATATCACACAATCTACATCAGACGAGATTGGGTGTGTTGAGGGTGGTTTGGCCATAGACTAATATCACACAATCTAGAACTGATTATATCATGTTTTAAATGTCAAAAATATATTTTGTACATTTCATGTATTTTTCTCTCCTCTAAGTTCCATTTGGGTAGGACTATGTCTTTTCTATTCATTTTTTCTTCTGTTGTATTTTTGCCCAAGCTGGGCAAATAAAGTTTTTGAAAAATAATTTACAACTGCAGCACCTAAAAATCTTTTTTTTTTTTTTTCTTTTTGGTATGCGGGTAGCTCCCTGACTGGGAATCGAACCCAGGCTGCAGCACTGACAGTGCCAGCGCCGAAGTCTTAAGCCACTACACCATCAGGGAACTCCTTTTTTATTTTTTAAGAAAAGTAAAGTTTTGTAAGAAACTCTTCTGAAACCATTGCTAGAAAAAATGGGCAGTTTAGGGAAGTACAATGAAATGGTCGAGATACGAAGGAGTAATTACGGCCCTGCTGAGATCAGTTCCATTCCCAGGGTTATGTAATTTGGCCAAAACCATTTCAGACTTTCTCATGGCATGACATGCTATTCTACATAATGAAACACAAAAAGGATCATTTGGAGACTGTGGGGCAAAAGCCCCAATGCCACCCATGAATTGGCATTAGGAATATCAGGTCCATTCCCAGGTGTTTTTCTTCCCTGCATTGGCTTTTCCATTTCTTCCAGAACGTTCACCACCACTTCGCAGAAGCTCCCAAGGGATGCAGAGGGGCTGCCTGACTTTCTGGGTCTTTTCTGGTCAGCTGACTCCTCCCCAGGGTTGACCACAGAGAGGTTGAAGGCAGTTTTGGAGTTCTCTGACCTTGGACGTGTTCCCCCATAAACGTGGCTGTGCAAGACCTATTGCTCAATGTGAGGTGGAGATTTCAGTGATGATTAAACCAGAAGTTGCCTGGAATCCATATTCTACCACAGAGACTCCTGCTCAATGTCAGGCTGCAGGCCTCTCTTGCATCAGCATGTATCCCTGAGCTGCCTTCCTCACAGGTGTCTCCAGGCTGCTGCCACCTCCTGTTTGCTTGCACCTTCTGTCCCAGCTGCCGTCCCCACCTGGCTGAACCACCTGCCTCACACCTGCCAGGTTGCCCTGGCTCTGTCCCCTTGACTTGTGGGCCTTTACAAACACTCTAAACAGAGTGGAAAAGCATTAGGAAGAGACAGTCAAACAGTCACCCAGCAGCGCAAGTCCAATGGGAGAAAAGGCACACCAACCCACCGTTATGTTCCATTTTCCCACATCTCCTACTCTCAGTATGTTTGTATAATTAGTCATTACTTTTATAATACTCAGAATCAATTTTTATCAACCAGAGGTAAGCTGGTTATGGCTAATACTTCCAAAGAGAAGCCCCTGGCTTTTATTTTTGCCACTTAATTTTGAAGGAGTTTTGATAATCCACTTTATTGAAAAATATCAACGAAGTCTGAATTTCACTCCGGAATAATGTCAATATTTACCTGTTAGAAAGGAGCCTCATCAGTCAAGAGAAGTAAACAGGCAAATGTCATTGTAACGTTCCTTTAGAATTGTGCTATGGAATGTGAGGGAGGTTGAGCAGAATTTGGAGTGTCAATACCTGCAAACCTCACAAATCAATGACCTCAAGATATCATAGCATGAAGACTTTATTAGGTGCCATCTGTAGTCACTCAAGTAAAAACATATAAAGGATGCATATTTAAACTTTAGTTCCTGACACAAAAATACTTGCACAGTTCACATCTGGTTTGGCTTAATTGTGATGTGAACACTTAATCTTAATACTAAGATGACTTGTGGGGAGAAGGGCGTGTCAGCTACTGTAGAGTAGTCGGTTTGTTTCCAGATTAAGCATGTCATGCTGTGGTAGAGGAAAGCTATCCTCCTGCAATTAAACCACCTTAAATATCTGCATGATTGCTTCAAATGGTCAAGAATTCAGACCCAGGAATCCGATTCCTGCCCTTATGGTGTTTATACCATAGATACAAAGCAAGATAAAGATTTCAAGACTGTTAAAGAGTTAAGTATAGCCATAGAATTTTAGTATTTCAGGACTAGAAACCTTCACACAAGTTTACAACTCCTATATACATCCGGAAAAGACTGTGTGTGTGTGCGTGCGTGCGTGCATGTGTGTGTGTGTGTGTATGTGTGTGTAATTAGAGGCGAATTTTAAAGGATTATTGGCTAGAATTTGGCAGGCAATTTGATAAAATTCAAAGGACTGTTGCTGATAAGAGGTTGGAAGTCTTTAGGAAGAGAGGCTGGCCAAGTGACACAAAGTTGAGCCTTGGGTTGCGTCTGTATGAATCTGTGCTGCCCCCTAGAGAGTGAGGTGCGTCATTTACTCTGGGGCGTTCATGTTGCTGGGCATGCAGGTGAATACAGGGAGGAGAAATCACGTTCTGTGTGATCCTAGCAATCTCATAGTGATCTAGTGGACATAGCTTCCCTTTGTCACATGAAGGTTTTATCTGACCACTCAAGCATTTTCCTAAATTGAATATCCCTTTTCCAAAATGTAATTTTATCATATATAATAGGAAATAAAGAAAAAAGTTGCCAGTAACCCTACCACCCAGACATGTGACTAAATGACCATGTACACTTCGAGATACTTCAATTGAATTATGTTTCTGTGTTTATACAGTTTTGAAAATAAAATTGGTACCATGTTGTAAGCAGTATTTTCTACCCTTTTCTCCACTTCATGTCCCATCATATTTTGAGCAAATATCTATGTTATTAAATGGTTTCGAAAGCATGGTTTTAATAGTTTAGTGTCTAATATTCTTCCAATTGATGTACCAAAATTTATGTAACCATTCTCCTATTTTTCAGATAGTTAAGTCTGCCATTGCTTTGCAATTGTTAACTGTGCTAGGAAGAAAATCACTATAATGGTGGTTTTGCACCTGTCTGATTTTCTTTTCTAAGATTAGAATGACTGGATCAAAGCCTATAGACATTTATTTTTTGCTTATCCAGAAATCAAGGAGTAACTTACATTTAATGAACATATGCATTTAATACAATTCAATGAGTTTTGACAGTTACAGAAACATGTGAAATCACTGCCATAATCAAGATATAGATATTTCTACCAATTGGCATTCTCACGGCTATTAATATGTGTCATTAAATTACTCTTTAGTTCAGTTTGTACCAATTTGCCTTCCTTAGAGCAGCCTCCTAAAATCCATTTCTCTGCTCACTCGCCTTTTTCAGGGACTCTCATAATGCTTAGTGTGTGTCCATTTAACAGACAATAATAATTTAACAGAAAATAAGGTCTCTTTATAATGTGCATAGCCTAGATTACTGATTAGTAAAACTGGGCTTATTTTTAAATATATTTACTGGCCATTTGTATTTCTTTTTCTCCATTATTTTCCTATTGGTGTTTTTCTTATAGATTTATAAATACTTTATATATTATGATATGGTATTAACCATATATCCTATGATTCTTGCAAATATTTCTACTTTTGTAAGTGGTTTTAAACATGCTTAAAGTTTTAATTACGTATATATGTTCTTTACTCTCTTTGTATGTATGTGTGTGTTTCATTGCTTAGTAAATCCTTAGTAAAACCCCATCATCACAAAGACGGTCACCTATATTTTTTTCTATCGTTTTTCATCAAAAAATTTATCCTCTAGACCATCTGAAATGTATTAAGGCCCCTGGTGTGACATGATATTCAATTTTTTTTCACTAAACATTTAGCCAATGATTTTACCATTATTTTCTTTTTCTTTGTAATGATCTTTAGCAGATGGCACATCACTTTTTACACTGGCATCTGTTCTGTTCTATGGACTTTTCTGCCTGAGCTTGTGCCTCTACATCATTTTATTAAACTCAAGAGCTTTCTAATATTTTAGAATGTTGTAGAAAATAGCTCCTTTCATTTCTTTAAAAAGAAACCAATCACTCGCCATCTCAAACCTGCTTATTTTTCCACATGGGCTAAGAATCACTTTAAGTTAAACATATTTCTTTAAATGATATGCCAATTTGAGAAAAATGACATTTTTATAATATTCTACATTTTCATTCAAAAACATGGATTATCCTCTTGTTTTGCATTTCTGTGGTGGTTGTTCCCTAAGTCAAGTTCGGTGCCCACCGAATGGTTGTGAAAATGTGATTCTGACTAATGAGTCTTGGGTTAAAAATCCTAGTTCTAGTCCAGTAAAGAAATAAGGGCTGTGATCATAGCACTATTCTGTACATATTCCTAATGCTTCTTGAAAACTCAAGTAGAAATTCTAGGGTTTCTCAAGAGCCAGAACTACTAAAGAAAAATTCTGAACTCAAATAAAGCATACTACGCAGAAATGCTCTAGGTGTGGGATGCACAAAAGATTTGATTTCGAAAAACTAAGAGGACTTTACATTTTATTTATTTATTATTTTTTTTTAGGACTTTACATTTTAAATGCTTCACAAATGGTTGTGAAAATGTGATTCTGACTAATGAGTCTTGGTGTTAAAAATCCTAGTTCTAGTCCAGTAAAGAAATAAGGGCTGTGATCATAGCACCATTCTGTACATATTCCTAATGCTTCTTGAAAACTCAATGTTAATTTTGTACTAACAACTCTAGTAGAATATGCCTAAGTATTAGCACCCTTTCTGCCGCCCCCCTCCCCCATTAGCTTACTTACTCCATTTCACTGATACATGAAAACAAAGACTGGGTTCAATTTGCATCTGAGATGGGGTGTATATGTATTTTTTTCTCTTGGTTTATATTAAAAATAAACTAGAAGAGCAAGTGGGAATGTTTCACAGGATGTGGTCAGTCAACTTCATGTGACCTCTATATTTGCATTAGAAAACAACTCCAACTATTGACTTCAAAGGTGACTTTCAGAATAATGCAGAAGGAAAAGAATTCCTCAACTCCAGAGACGCTTCCAGGAAGTCAAGCTGCCCAGATCAGTGGGCACTAAATAGGCAGTTTCACAACCACAAGAAAAGCTGAAGCCAGCACAGGCTGCATGCCACACACTGCCGTGAATCATGCCAGGGAATACTGGAATTCAACACTGTGAGAAACAGACTTTGGACTAACTGTGGGCTTGACACTTGTTGAAAACCTTGCCCTATTAGAGACCGAAAATAAGGAATCAAATGAAATGATTAGGAAAGTGTCTTGGAAACTGCACATTTGTGCATGAGCACATTATCTCCATTAATCTTTACCCCAGCTCTGTAAGGTTACCATCCTCTTCTTTCAGATAGGAAACTGAAGCCCAGAGAGGTTAAGCAACCTCTGCTGAACATCAGAGCGGATTTCAAATGCAAGTCTATTGGCTCCAAAGCCAATGACTGTGACCTGTATTCTCATCTCAGAAAAGGAGAAGAAAACCTTACTAATAGAAGAAGCCTTCTGTGAAAAGGTAGCTATTAGCTTCCAAATAGACTGTCAAGGACATGGTGAAATGAACCAGGGTCCCAAAGGCTCAGCTAATCTCTTGGCCTGCTAAAGGACAGTGGTAGGTTAAGCCTTGGTCAGTAGCTGGCTCTGGGGCCAACCTATAACACTAACCATGTGTGGCCACCAAAAGAAGCCTCTGAGCCTACTTATGCTAAACTTCCAGGATAAGGCTGAGGCCATGGTGCAATGCTCACCAGTAGATTCTGTCCACCAAGTAAATCTCCAGACGCCAGAAATAGGGTTGCAGTGGTGCATTCTGGGCACATGCACGTTCTAAGTGCACTAAAACCCTGTATAGATTTAAGAGGGAATTTGCTTTCCAGTTCTCTATTGAATATTTCTTGACTGTGAAGAAACAATAGTTACTGAGAGACATATGTTTGGCATCCAGCAATCTGGCATCTGTGCTCTCTATGGTGAGCTGGGAAACTTTCCATAATGCTCTCAAGCAGGTTTTCTGGGGGATGGTTCTCTTTAGTTATAATCAAAATGACTTGAAGCTTCCAAACTTGGGTGACTGGCAAAATGATGCAGCTATAGGGTGATCTATCTCCCTTTAAATAAATAAAACTTGAAATCCTACAAAGGTGATTAAAAAACAACAACCGGAGAACTAGAAGTTACCTTGCTCTTGAAGACCCCACTGCCTTCTCTCAGAGATTTTGATTGACTTTAAGCTCAGCCTTTCAACCCAGCAGAGAACTGCTCCATGTGTTAAGTGGCGACCCTGCACTACAATGATTTGGGGCTTCCCAGGCTGCACCTCCTGTCACCTCCCCATGTGGACAAGAGACTCAGGATGTTCATGAGTGTCCCGGGGACCTTCACACGCACAAGAAGCACTTCTTGGTGGGTCCTTCCTGCATCAGCAGAGTTGGACATGTGTCACATCCTCAAAAACAAGTCTGCTACACTAAATTGAGTTTGTGGGCTAGATAAATCCTTTCCAAACATTTCTCTGTGACACTGCAGCCTAAGTAAAAAAATGAAACTTACTAAAAAATAAGGGAAACTTACAGAAAAAGAAGGAACATGGGAGCTCCTTTCAAAAGTTGGCTGATGAGATGCACTGTTTTACGTCTGGTCAGCCTAGTCTCATTGGGCTAAATTTAAGGTGTCAGCAGGCTGACCACACACACCATTTGAAACAGGACAGTACCGTTGTTTTCTGTCCCATTTAAAACAGTACCTGTGGTCAGCCTATTCAAAAGACATCTGTTTCATAAAAAGCACACAGTTTCAGAGGCCAAATAGCTGATGATAACCCTTAACAACCGGAAAAGTCATCCGCACATCCACGCTTTATCTGAAGACTGTGCCCTGGGACTCAACCACAGAACTCCCAAATCTCTCTGAACCTGAAAATCGTACCAGATTAGTTATATGTCTAATAAAGAGAGACACTTATTAACTTACAGAATTTGGCACACCGTTGTTGAGACACCGCTTCAGCAATGTGTTCTCACTTTGGGGAAAGATACTTTTCCATTTTCTACAACAAAACAAAACACTGAGACATTGCTGCTGGGATATTGGCCTTTTTCTTTAGAGTGGATTCCTTTTCACAAGTACTTCCTGCCTCGCATTAATCTAACATCCAAAGTACGTGCTAGTGGAAGAAGTTTTGCTATTTGTGCCCAAAACATTAGACTACTGAGTACATTATTAAGCAAAGCTGAAAACTTGAACCTTTCTCAGGAGCTCTCCAGATGCATTATTGCCCTTCAGCAGGGCTCAGCATTCTTGTCTCTGGGGGTATTAAGTAGGAGCCACAGGCATATAGCAGACGCCATTTCACCAATAAATGCCAAGGTTGAATGAGACATAGAAGGCACCAGTCATACCTAATATCAAGTTCGACCTAGAGATGCGGATTTCTGGATAACACTCCCATCTACCCTCATCACAAAATTTAGGACACTGCAGATGCAGATCATTAATTGGACACTGTGTTGCCTCACTGGTACTGAGGAAAACGGGAGTGAGAGGAAGGGGAGACTAACCACAATACCACAACAGAGGCCACAAATAAGCTACTGTATGTCAATAGTCAGATACTGACAACAGAACTTTTTAAAATGAAAAACACTGGTATTTTAAAAGAATACATTAATATAACTTAAGGGTTAGGAACTAGTCGAAATCCTCGCTGAACAGAGGGAACTGTTTAACAGAACCCTCATGAAATTGATTTAAGTTTTACAAGGAATTAAGTTACAGTTTTTGACTCTGGACCATTAAAGCCAGCTATTCAGCCAAAAATGTATTTGGGATTTAACATTTTCTTTTGGAAAAACATCTTAAAAGTGACGTACCCTAGTCACTTAAAGGCTGTGAAACTCTATTTTAACAATATGATGGGGCCCACTTTCAACCAAAGCAAAGTTAATAATAATATGGTCTAAGATCAAGACCAGTAACACATGTGGTTTGGTATCTACTTATAGACACTTGGGGAGTTGTGTGGTCTTTCTTGATAGCCATTGGGGCTGACTCTGGGTTCATGAAAGTAAGCTAATCTTCCACGACGGATGCCAGGAACCAACTCACATGCCCTATTATCCTTAGGCAAACAATATCCTATGCTATAATGTGGAAATCTGGAAGTGTGGCAGAGCCAAACAATCACCCTGCGCAAACACAAGACTTCATCATCATTTGGAGCGTCATCTCTACATTCTGGCTTTAAAGAAGATGGCGACCTCAGTCATCGGGCCTGTTCTCCTGACCGAGAGGCAGATCCATAGCCCTCCTGGTCATGCTCCGTCAGAGCAGGCCTGCCTGTGCCAAGGCTCTCACCCACGAGCTGACTCTCCTGCAGTAGGACTCTCAGTCCAGCTCAGCAGCCGCTGTCAGTGGGCAGGTGAGCTGGAGAGGCCTGCAGAGCTGGCCTTCTATACGGACTGTGATCCTTCCTGCTCTGGGTGTTGGGAATGCCTTTGCAAACCTGAAAATACATGGCATGCCAGGAAAAAAAAAAAAGCAGGCACACGTTATTTTTTTTCATATAAAATACATGGGATGGGCCAATTTAAGGATTCCCTGAACGCCACGTGGTGGGGTTCAGATGATGCGTATGTGCTGTGGGCAGGACAGATGGTTGTAGAAATGGCACGGTTTGCTGGGAGGAGGGATGGGGCTACTCCAGATCTCCTCCTCTGAGAAAAGCTCTCATTCTAGTAGCATGGCCTGTGCCTGGATTTCAACCATTAATGAGTTCTTTTCTTGAAATGGAATGTCACACCTCAGGAGGACTCCATTAAACCACAGGTAGCAGGTGGGCATGGTGGTTATGTCTGGGTCCAAATCCTGGTGCTACGTGACCTTCGGTAGGCTACGAGGGGTGGGGTAGAGTATATGCCACACCCTAAAGCCATCAAGGTTTCATCCTCTGTCCTTGCTGTTCCTGTGCTAAGTGAAAGGAAGTGTCAAAGAGGTAAGATAATGGGCTGGCTTAATGGCTGATGAAAGTTCACACCACCTCCCTGTACTTTTAGTGCACCAAATTTAGATGAAAAAGCAACATATTTTCTCCCAAAAAGCTCTTTAACGCTATTTTCAGTACACACATCATAAAAAGTATTTAGAATGATTTTTTTCCTAAGGAATTGCCTTATAAAATTGTGATGTCATTTATATGTCTTTCAACTTAGTTTACTCTTCTAAAAAATGAGAATAATAAAAAGTATCTGCATTGTTGGGTTGTTCTGGGGGTCAAATGAGAAAGTCCACATAAAATGCTTATAACAGTACATGAATTCAATATTAATTCAACAAATTTTTATTGAATTCCCATAATGGGCAAAGCACTATTCTAGAAGTTACACTATTATCACTATTAATAGAAATTCTCTGAGCAGGACAAATAGTGCTACTCTGTTAATACCTTCATACTTCTGGAATTGCCTGTTAGTGTTCTAAGGGAGCAGGCCACAGGACAGCTAAATTATGGGAGAGGATGGTCCTGATGCCAAGAACTATTAGCACGAACAGGGTGGTTTAGGGTGTGGGGATGTCTTGCAGGGATCCTGAAGTCTGGAGGCAGGGACGAGACAAGGGAAATTGATCTAGAAAGATGGAGTAGGAAGATGCAGAGGAGAAACTTCATTTACTCACGAGGAGGAAGGTCCATTCTGGTCATGGACAAAGCATGACCGAGAGGGGGACTTGGGTCTTCCGTTATGGGAGAGGACACATACGGCACTGGCACCCATACTGTGGCATGTGCATTTCACAACGATCAGAGACCATGCCAGTACTCTCCATCATTCCGGAAAGGGTCTTCATGATTTGGCCAAAGCCTGGCGCAGTGGGTCTCTGTGAAGATGCAGGATATTTCCTGAAGAACAAGGAGCATGGACTAGGGGACAGAGGGCAGGCAACCCTCAGCTCTAGGTCTTTTCCTTGGCTAGGGACCTCAGGATGCCACCTGGAGGTTGTAAGCCAAATTATCCAGAATTATACACCTGACTCTGTGCCTTCCCCTCAATGTCTTGCAGCTGTGCCTCACTGGGCTAGAGGGCTGAGAGGAAGCTTCTGCGCACACGGTGGAGCCCCCTGAGCACAGCCCTTCCTGGAGGGGAGCCCAGCGGGCAGCAGTGGTTAGCAGGAGGCTTCAAGACCGGGAGGACTCAGTCCACAGAGACAAGTCTCACGACTGTTAAAGTGGCTTTTACACGCTGTCTGGCCCATAGCAAGTATGACATCAGTGTTCGTTAAATAAATGACCCAGCTGCCTCTCCTTGTCAATGAATTTTCTTCCTGGGAAGGACAAGCTTTATTTATGCTTTACTAAGGAAGGTGGCATTTCTGTATAACCGATGCCCACCCAGGCTTTTATGGGCACCACAGAATGCATCTCAAAGCAGGGAGGAGCCTTGTGCACAACTCATTCACTGGGCCAAAGAGTGTCTCTACTAGAGCATGAGTAAGATGGCTAAGAAGATGCACCCTGATCATGAAATCAGAATCTAGTAAGAAGAGGCCTTGGCAGTCTCTACCAGGATGCCCCTGAGTTCTTGCAAAGCTGTGCCTGGCTGCTGAGTTGTTGGCACCCTGGGAAATGACACGCCTGCCTAAAGGGTCGCACGCTAGAGAACAGACTCAATGAAAGCCTGTCACTGACTGAGCCGGGTAAAATACGAGTTCATTTTTACATACTTATCTGCTAGTGTTTGGAGATATTTTTCAGGAAAAAAAAAATACAAATAGTGCAAACAAAAATTAGGTAAAAATTATGGAAAGAAAGACAAATGAAAGTGAAAATTCTATGATGAAAGGCTATTTATGATATATCAATGGAATAAAACTGTTGGTTTATTTATAAGGCAGCTTCAGTTTGGGGGATGAGCAGACCCTGCTCAAAGGGGCCACAGTGACAGTCTCTTTCTGTCCCCACACTGCTCGGCAGTCCCCCTTCCTGCCATTCTACTTTTTTTCTGAATGTGAACGCGGAGGAGGCCATGAAGCCCGGCGGAGAGCAGACAGCGGCCCAGCTCTGAGAGCTCGGACCCAGGCCCCTGGCTGGTGGGTGTGCTTCGTCTTCAGCAGAATGGGGACACGATGGAGCCTGCCCTGTCATTGCGATGATGAGGAATATGCACACAGAGCACGGAGCACAGTGGCTGGAGGTAGCTGGCGGGGAACACGCCGTGGCTGTCTGCAATGCACCTTATTGCAGTAAAGTGGGTAACGCAGAACAGTCTAAAGGAGCAAAGAAAAACTCGGCAGAATCCGCAACCTACAGGCACAATGAGCAGCTGCTGATCTTTTGGTGTTTGTTCCTTCCAGTTTGTTCTTCTAAGCTTACTGTGTGTGTGTGTGTGTGTGTGTGTGTGTGCGCGTGCTATAAACATGTATAAATATTATGTAACATAAGTATAATATTGTGGCTGATTTTCTGCAAGTTGTTTTTCCTAGTATTTTCCAACGTTCTTAATAATTCTTCAAAATAAAATTCCAATGGCCTCCTAATATTTCACTGTATCATTGTAAAGTTACTTATTTGACTTTATCCTAACATTTGCTATTTCTTTTTCCCCAGTTCCTTTGTTGGACAAAGAGAGGCACTCCGGGGTACAGGACGGTGCTCATCTTTGTTCAGGTCCAGGCTCCCGTACCTGCTGGCTGCTCTGAACATGGGGGGACCTTACTGTCACTGAGTCTCTAGGTCCTCATCTGGGCACGGATGAAGATGAAAATGACCTCAACCTGTAAGGGAGCTGCCATAATTACCAAAACCTGCGTAGCTTAAAACAATGGCAATTTATTCTGTCATTGTTCGGGAGGTTAGACACCCCAAATCAAGGTGTCAGCAGTGCTCCCTCTGAAGGCTCTGGGGAACATTCCTTTGCACCTCCTTTCTAGCTTCTGGTGGTTGCCAGAAATCCTTGGGGCAGCATAACTCCAATCTCTGCCTCTTTTGTCCCTATGTCTCTGAATCTCTCTCTCTCCAAGGACACCAGTCATTGGATTCAGTGCCAATCCACTATGATCTCATCTTAACCTGATACATTTGCAAAGACCCTATTTCCAAACAAGGTCACATTCACAGACACGGGGTAGGGTCAGGATTTCAACACATGTATCTTTTGTTCAGACACGATTCAACGGAGGACACCACCTAACAGAGCTGTGAGGGAGAAGTGAGCCGATATAATTATCTAAGGTACTTGCACTCATAGCACGGGGCTCTCCTAATGTCAATGGCATTTTTAAAGGTTTTAGGTAAAAAAGGCGCCACTCTTAGGAAGGTAGAGTTTCAAAATATCACATCCCTTTGAGTTTGGATGTTTGACCATCACTATGGAGCAGCACTTTGGGCTTTGAAGCCAAGAAGGCAAAACCGGACAGGAGAATCGTGGCACCTCCAACAGCCCAAATGCCTTTGGAGTGATCTTGTCAATCAGGTGGCCTTCCCACTTGCTGACCTATGCAGCCAGTAGGAGAATCCACCTCTGTGCTTCTGAAACCATCTCGGATTTCTACCCCTGTAATCCCGCTCAGATTGCTACGTTCATAAACTACAACAAAAACGAGTCCTTAAAAAACGTGATCCCAGCCATACCCAATCACCGACCCTGCGTGTCTGCCCTGGTCTCGTCACAGCTTGTGATGGGCCCTGGTCCTCAGACCACACGCAGAGAAGCGGTGCCCCAGGCTGTGACCGGGCGCTGCGGACACATGGCTCCACCCTCAGCCCCCTCCCGATTCCCAGCCCCCAGCCCACGCCAGGGGTGTGCCTGGCGGGGAAAACACAGACACCGCCCACACCTGAGCCTCCGTGTTTACTTTGAGTTTATTTTCCCACTGACTTACTTTCCTTTCAGTCTGGGTTTAAAAACCACTCTCTGAGTGAACGCAGGAGATCCCAGCCGGCCCAACACCACGGCTCATATGGAAGGCATTTAGAAAGGGGGAAAAAACTCGAAGTGAGTGGTTATACGATTTTGAACTGGCTTGGACATGGCGTGGCTGGAATTTCAGAGCTGGCTTTTGTTTGCAGTCGTCATGAAACATTTGTTATATGAGCTGCTGCTACTGCTACTAAAGCAGCTGCTGCTGAGAGGGCCTCTCAATGGCTGCTTTTTCTTCTGGATGTTAGCTGACTGACAGAGTTCATGGACTAAGGCCATTGACTCTGTGGGCCTGGATGTCTTTCCACTATCTTTGCGTTACGTTAGGGAAGCAACACGTGACAGCACATGAGATGGAGATGCGTGTGTCCTCCAAGTTACCTTGGAATATCTCTTCGGATGGTCATGCATGATAAAAGACGAGGGTGTCTTTTATCAGCTCTTATCATTTACCTTCTCCCCCGTCAAAGAGATCTTTAATATGGCCCTGATTTGTCTTTGGGGTAACTTGAAAAGCAGAGTAATCTGGAGCCTTGTTATTGCAGCATCATTCAGTAAAAAGCCAACAGGGTTAAATTGATAAATTATCAGTAATGGATCTTGTTTTTGTTTGTTTGTTTTGCTCCTGAAATTTGAACACTATTATGTCACCGAGACACAGATGCTGACAGTGGCGTGATGACAGTCTGATTCACATCATGGCTATTCAGGTATCACCTGAACGAAACTTGCATAACAGCTCTAGCTTAGAGCTCTACACCCAAGTGGTAACGGGACTCTGAAAGTTCAGACACTTAGGATGTTCCCAGCTAACTGCAGTAGGCTGGTTATACACCTTCAATTCCTCCCCTTTGAAATCCTTTGCTAAAACGACAGTAAGGGATGATAACTTTATGAAAGACTGCAAGATGGCAAGGACAAAGAATTGGAGAAGGATGTCAGTGGAAGACAGAGCTCAACCCATTCCAGGAGGCGAAAAGCGGTTGGAGGAGCACCTTGGACGTGGCCGTGCAGGAGCAGCACAAATGAAGTGTTGGCAGAAGGAACGGACATCAGGAGTGAGCGCTCCCCGTAAGGAACCCCGAGAGACAGAGCCGTGGCACCAGGTAATCCAGACAGAAAGCGGGGCACGAGGCAGGCAGTCCGGGCAGGAAGCAGTGGATCCCACGTCCCCTCCACAATTGCATGCAACCAGGTATTTGCACAGTTTCTCCCTCCATTCTCCAGGGGCATTCTCCATCACCTGGGAGCAGGCGATCTTAGGATTAGTCTCCCAAGAATCTGGGCACAGGCTCTGGGCTGATGTGCTCACCCCGAGGAGGGAAAGGAGAGGAGGGGCTGACAGAAGAACGAGTAGGTGGGTGGTGCGGTGAATGGGGGCCTTCAGCTCCCGTTCCCACGCCAGCAACCAGATGTGCGCACACTCCCCAGCTCCCACCTCACTTCCCATCCCCCGCGCAAATGTTTGGGGGAACTGAATAAACTCCAGAGGGGGGAGACCTAAACCCATAACAAATGTTTTCCCAGCAGACCTTCTACTGCTGCCTGATGGTCCCAAGCGGAGCCCACTAGTCTGTGACCCTCTCCCACCACACAGCCCTTGCTATGCGCTCTTCGGAGCCTGACCCTCACAGACATGTTCTGACCCAGACCACCGGCCGAAGCCTTTGAACTGAAAGAGAGAGGCCCAGTCCAACCAAAGACATAGAAAGGAGCCTGGAGCAAATAGAGACCATGTAGGGAATGGATGAAAACATTTTTTTTTAATCTCTGTGATTTTCAGAGATTTAAGGTGATAGTGCATTTAATAAGAACAAGGTCGTATGTAAAAAGTATTTTAAAAGAGTTAGAGAATATTCAAAAGGATGATTGGAATCCAAATCAAGGAACTCTTCCAGAGGGAAAAATTTGAAGAGGTGAAAATTAAGAGAGGAAAAAATAATAAAGCACATAGGATGGATCTAGGGGTTCGGATATCTGACCAATAGCGTTCTAGAAGCGAGACAGTGAAAGGGTGGCAAAAAAATCACGGCACAGATAAAACAAGGAAGATTCCCAGAAATGAGAAACGTGTTTTCATCTTGAAGGTATCTACCAAACACTCAGTACACTGAGGCATATGGTTGCAAAATTTCATAAAAGGAATAAAGGAGAGAGAGAGCGAGAGAGAAAGAGAAGGGAATGTGTGCATGAAGGAATCCGTAGTCAACGGAGCTGGCAATCCAATGAGACAGTAGTGTAGAATACAGAGCCCTTCAAACATTCAGTGACTTGAGGAATTTCCCACCTCCCCTGCACCTTTGATTAGGAAGCAACATGGGAATATCTTGGAACAAAATGAGTTATTAAATCAAGTAATACGACGTAAGGGATTCAGGAGACCAGGGATCCAGCCCAGAGATGTGCTGAAAAGAAGTTGCCACGGGACAGCTGTGCAGGGAGCTTCTGAGTGACCGGCCGGACTGCAGCCGGGAGTTAGAGCTCTGGGTGGGAAGCATGGAGCTGGGTGGGTGAGGGGGTCCTGGGAGGTGCAGAAATGGAATGAGTACACTTATCTGATCATAACATCGAAAGAAATGTCAAAGGCAATAGTGACGCGACAGGTCTAATGGCACACATGAAAATTTTGATAGATACAGATAAATCTAAGCAAATTAAAAAAAAACCAACCAAGGCAATAATTAACACCAGGGAAAGCAAGTTACACAGGACATGAAACAACAGGACGGTGTACGACTTGGATTGGTGGCCATCAAGTACATACGGTCACAGCAACGTAAACAGGGACTGTGCGCCTGCAACACGGACACGGCCGTCTTAGGAAGATTGGTTGGGGGAGCAGGAGAGGCAAGGGCGACAGAGTCAGAGAACTAAAATAAAGTGTCAAATAAATAAATCGAGACACAGTAGGAGCCTGTGCCAGCTGGTTCTGAGCACTGTGCTGATATGAGAGGACGCCGCGAGCGGCCGCCGGGGTTTGCCTCTGCAGGCCCAGACGTCGGCCCGGGGAGGGCCTGAGAAGCGGCTGCTTTCCATTACACGTCTTCTGGTGCGATCCGATTTTTAATTATGCACACACTCAGTACTTCAATACATAAAATGCGGTCAGAAAACAGAGAGGTAAAATTCTAGGAAAAAGAGCTCCAGCTGTGCCCGGCTCCAACAAGCAACAGAAGGACCGAGAAGCACCTGGGAAAAACTGGGGAGGCGTTCTAGTCAGAGCAGCTGAACCTCCCACTCGACAAGCAAAACTTTCCTACTCCCATCAGTGGGGAGTCCTACTGCATTTCTCTGTGGGCTTGCAGACAATGAAAACACAAGGAACCCCTCAAAACAGCCGTGTTCTGGGCCCCCTACAAACCCGTGTTTGTAGTTTTTCATTGTATTCATTCACAGTTCAATGCCATTTGCAAGAAGTGAAAAGCTAGGACATTATACGGTGACAAAAACATCTGGGATGTTGAAAAAATACAGACCAGGAAATGATACTACTATTTGAAAAAGATTTAGTTGAACGAAACTAGAAGCTGCCATTGTAAAATGTTGAGTCATGTAAAATGAGTGAGGATTGTATTTCGCCCCAGCTGGGGGTGCATTTTATAAGCAAAGAGTGTCAGAGAGGCAAAGCCATGTGCCAAGGGCGCAAAGACAGTTCTGAAATGCTTTGCCTACTCTAGAAGGTTTTAGAAGCATGTCCGCTTTGCAGAGTTAGCAGGGAAGTCCCAAAATTGGAACTTGTGATGACCAGTTCCACATCAGTGATACTCTTACTCAACGCAAAGTATCTTACGGCCAAGCTCAATGAAAAACTGATCAAAGCAGAAGTGCGTAAACTCTAAAGTAGAACAAACCCACCTCTAAACGCAGAAGAATGCTGGAACCTCCACCACAGATATTACCAGCTAGCTTTGCATTTGGAGAAATGAGTTGTAAGAGCAAAGTACACACCCCCAGGACTGGCCACACTTGCGGGGGCATCAGGGATCTCCAGAGGACAATATTTGGACCTAGAATACAGTAATTTCCTGGCATGCATGGCGTGGGAGGTGGGGAAACTTCTGGAGGGCCGATCCCAGGGGCTTCAGTGAAGGAGGCAGGGAAGACCAGAGCAGTGTTGCAGGAGACGGTCAGCCCGAGCCTGGTCAGGGAGTGACTGGTGATGGAAGGGGCCTCCACACTGGTAGGCAAAGTGGGAAACCTAGGTGGTCAGGGCAGCTGTCGGTGTCAGGAGATGTGTGATGGGACCCCCAGTGCAGGGCCAACCACAGCCAGTGGGAGCCCTCAGGCACAGAAGTGGCTGGATCTTAGGTGGGGTGTCTGGGAAGAAAGTGAGCAGGAAGCACCCCAGCCTAGGGACCTGGTACCGGGTAGGACCCAGACATAGTTAGGAAGTAAAGGTCATTGAGTGGTGGTTGGGCTTGGCAGAGGGCAGGGAAATTGCAGGGTGGGGGGAGGGAGTAGGGGGGTGACATATAAGCCCTCTGGCAATGGTGACTTGGCCACTGGTCACTCAGTTCTAGGTTGGTAGAGAGCTGAGGCTGCCGATACTGTTTTTGCTTTGGGCAGGGCTGTCTGAGCAGCAGGTGATTGAGCTGTGACAAATTGGGGCACCTGGCTCCAAGGGGCAGGGTCAACAGGAGAAGCTGGACCACCCCTCATGCCTCCCTTCAGGAAAGTGTTCCCTAAAAAATCCGAAGCATGTGGGAGTTCATTTAAAGGGGTGTTTACATTACATGTTCATTTTAACTAGCTATTCAACAGTTACACTTGAAACAGTTACATGCTTTCAGTTTTAATTTTTAGACAGTATTTTAAAAGTCTAGCACTGCTATTCCCTACCATGCCCCCAGCCCTCACCAGAAAGGTATCAATCAGGTGCTGTCAAATGGATCCATTTTCAAAATTATTTTCTTCTGTGTGGACTACCACACACTGGCTTTAGATGATACTTAGTGATCTGTGATGATTTCTGAGCTCCCATTCCTTTGCGAACAAGACACTTTTAAGCTCTTATCTTCTACTCTACTGGAATACATGCAATGCAGGTTTACTACCCAATAACTTCTTTTTTTTAAATTCATTTTTATTGTTAGACTTATTGGGATGACCTAATAACTTCTGACTTAGTAAGGAAATGTGAAGAATCTTGAGTGGATCACAGTTCATGGTGTTTGTGGTGGTTCTGCGGACAGAAGCTTGAATGTCTGTGGTCACTCAGGACTGGGTAACTGAACAAGCTGTTGAATCTCTTGGGATCTCGGAGTCTTTGTTTAGAAAATGAGACAAAGACTATTTGTCTTCCTCACCTTCAGAGGATTCGTGTAAGAATGAAATGAGACCCTTCACGTGGAAATGCTTTATAAGCTGCAAATAGCTAGGCAAATTATTATTAGGAACCATTCATGCATTTGTGATCCAACACTATTCACTCATATGTGACTGCTGTGTAATAGGAGTTTAGTTGTTTGGAGGTGAATGGATGTACATGCACACACACGCGCACACACACACACGCACACACACACGCACACACGCACACACACATACACACGCACGCACACGCGCACACGCACACACGCACACGCACACACACATGCACACACACGCGCACGCACACACACGCACGCACACGCACACACACGCACACGCACACACATGTACACGCGCGCGCACACACACACACACGCACGCACACTCACACGCACACACACACGCGTGCACAATCCCATGCCAACGTGATTAGAATCTGGCTGGTGAAAAACAAATCTTTATGACGAACACTGATGAACCAAGGGCAGCGTGGGGTCTATTTTTATAAATCATAGCTGAGTTATTTAAACAACTTCATTGGTGTAACTAGTCTGAATTCCTCCCAACCATCAGTTGTATCTGTCAGGCTCCAGAATGCTTTTGCATTTTGTTGTATCGCAGATGCAGTAGGCAATGGGAAGTGAAAATGGAAATGAAAGATGAAAGGCAGCATCAATTTAATCTTGATGTAGAGTTATGGGTTATTGTTATAAAACCAGGGTTGATGGTATACAGTATCTGTCCTTATCCGAGGTTTCGCTTTCCATGGTTTCATTTACCCATGGTCCACCGGGGTCTGAAAATACTAAATGGAAAACTCCAAAAATAAACAATTCACAAGTTTTAAAGTGTGCACTGTTCTGCGAAGTGTGATGACAGCTCCTCTGTCTGTGAAGTGTGATGACATCTCCCCTGTTCTGCGAAGTGTGATGACATCTCCTCTGTCTGGCCTGGGACTTAATTATCCCTTTGTCCAGTGTATCCACTCCCTACTCTTCGGTCAGTTGTTAACAGTCTGGGTTATCAGATCAACCGTCATGGTATCACAGTGTTTGTGTAAGTGACACTATTTTACTTAATAGTGGCCCCAAGTCTCAAGTGCAATGATGCTGGCAACTCAGATAGGCCAAAGAGAAACCGTCAAGCGCTCCTTTGAAGGTGCGTACGATGAGACCACATTCATATCACTTTTATTTAAAGCATAGTGTTATCATCGTTCTAGTTTATTATTAGTTGTTACCTCTTACTGTGCCTATTTGTAAGTTAAATTGTATCATAGGTATGTATAGGAAGAAACGTAGTACACATAGGGTTCAGTGCTAGCCACGGTTTCAGGCGTCCACTGGCGGCCTTGCAAGGTATCCACCACAGATAAGGGAGGACCCGTGCACAGAGCTTATTTCATTGTAAAACTGTAACCCCTCCCTGCCCCCAATTAGTTCTCATATAATGTGCAATCAATTGTACGTGGATTCCTTTTGATATTCAGGATTCCATTTTTAGGCCCCTAATTGGGCCTGTCCATCCGTGTTCAAGCCTTATGTAAACCCCTGCCTGCCGATGCAAACGAGATGAACCCGCAGGTATTTCCTTGAGAAAATGGAGAGACACTGCCACCTGCTGGACAAAATTTAATTCATTGACAGCGTTCTGAAGTGAGGAATTCCTCACATGAAAAACAAGTGAAAGGTTTTTCAAGAACTGGATCTTAAGAGTCTTACTTAAAATAGAAACTCCATTAAATTGTTGGACACCTACCCTGTGTCTCCTAAATAACATGATATGTAATAGTCTGAAAAATTCAACATTCAGCACCAGTTAATAGTAATTGGCCCTAATCACTTCTCAACAGTGAGGTTCATTTAAAGTTGAAATCTTAACTCCCCGATAATTTTTAGTAAGAGTTTAGGTACAAAAACAGAGGATTTAAAAAAAACAACACAGTTACTTGGACGGTGTGTGTTTTTCAAGCCACTGAGTGTGTCACTGTAGTAACAGTTCCAGTAAACTTATTCCCTATAAATGTTTCAGAGACAGGGCATTGGCCAGAATATAATCATCCCCTCCTCTGAAGTCAGAAGTACTATATCCTAAAGGCACATGATTTCCTAGTCAGAGGTCAGCTGTAGGTCAAATAACTCAAGGCCCCTCTCTCCCCACCCCCATTCCCACCCCCACCTCTAATGCGGAAGTAGTTGCAAGAGAGCCTGAAGTCCTGCTTTCTCACAAACACAGGCTCTATCTCTCTTCCACGATGTGGCTGACAGGCCAAGAGCTAGTTACTGAGCCCTTATGGTGTGTTAAGTTTTGGGCTAAGGGCTTTACATGGATTTGGTCAGGTACGTCTCCCAACAACCCTGTGGAGTAGTTAGGACTGTTTATGCATATCATACAGGTGGGGGAACTGAGGCTTAGAGGGGTTATATATACCCTGCCTCTGATTACAGTCGATGAGTGACTTTAACACCTAGGCTGTCTACTCCAGAGCCTGTGCTGTAATCATTATGCTATCCTGGCTTCTCAACAGAAATATATAATATATAGAGAGAAAGGGATGGACATCACAACCAGAGCGTTCGAGCTGGGATCCTTGTCCTTGTTTCAGTATCACCAGTAATAGGACAGAATGGATTCTGAGCAAATAACCCTCCATCCAGAATTCTATCGTGTCCTCTAGGTGGCGAGAGCCTTCATGTCTAAACCTGGAAAGGACTAAGGCAACAGGGATTGTTTAAGGACTGCGTTTTTTATGAAAGGTACAAAGAGCAGCCTTAAAACATTCTATGTGATACTTTGGCATTGTCATAATACAGACCTTAGAGATCATCCATTCGAAAGTGCACTTGCCTCATATGGACAGAACTGTAGCAGAAAGAAGACTAGCATTCTAACTCCCAACCCATCCTTCTTTCCTTAAAGAATGACTGTTCTTTATGATCCATAGGCCAGGCTTTAATTATTTAGTATTTGTTTTATCTCAGTCTGACATTTTTATTGATAGGTGAGAATTTGGATTTAAAATTTCTCTCCTACATATTAGGGTGGGCTGATAAATTTTGCCTCCACTGTAATTTTTTTTTTTTTTTTGTTACATTAGACATACTGGATATAACTGGTTCTGTGTGGTCACATGGTATTTTCCCTCCATTGTTCTTGACCTTGCACACACAGATGCTTACATTTTCCACTCAGTGAACATTGAAATGCAAGAGTGTTCAGACGTTTGATTTAAACGGCATGCTCTTATTGAATTCTTAATAGTGAGAAAAGTTCCTCCAATTTTTTTGGAGATTTTTGAAAAAGAAGGTGAGAACTTCTTAAAGAAGGTCATTTCAGGTGATGAAACTTGGGTCCATCGTTATGACCCTGAGAACAAAAGGCAGTCCATGGCATACCATCATAAGGGGTCACCTCAGCCAAAAAAAAAAAAAAAAAAAAAATTCAAACCTCAGGCCACAGCTGGGTGAAAAACATAAGCATCTGTGTGTGCCAAGGTCAAGAATGATGGAGGGGAGATACCGTGTGACTACACAGAATCAATTATATCCAGATAAGTCTAACATAACAAAAAATTTTAGAGGCGAAACTTATCAGCCTAACCTTGAATGTGATATTATTTTCTATGTGTTTGCCTTCAGATTTATATTCTACAAAGCAAATGAATTCAGAGAGCACACTATTACATTCCTAACAGGAGACCTAAGTATCACTCACACCGAGTAAAGAGGTAGTATTTAGATATGTATGCTATTGTCATTTTTTATACAAATATTTAAGTGAAGATAACTTTTTAAAAACCAAGCACCCAATTTATGAATGAACATAAATCCTCAAGATTAGTCATTTGTGTGGAACTACACATTTCCCCTCTCTAATGAAGAGTTGGTGGCCCGATTCTCAAGGCAGCCCACAAAAGTCTAGTAAATCCCTACTGCAGCTCCTGTGTGTACATTTGGATGAAGAGGATGAAGTGAATCCTATCCTAACGTTCGTAATGGAAAGTATTTAAAATGCAAGGAAAAAGTCTCCAGAAGGAGAAAGGTGATGGGTTAACATGCAGTCCTGTAGTTTCATGTCCGGGTGCTAGGTGGCGCTATTGAACTAGAACAGCTCAGTGACTTGCCCAGTCAAGGGTTCAGATGAGGGACATTGATGTAAGAACTGTTCTTGTCACAAATACTCACATACTCTCTGTCTTCAATTTGTTTACTTATTTTGGCTTTTAACACCACTCTGGTTTTAGCTCTGAAAGAAATTATGACTAAGAAAAATACTGTTGGCTCACAGCATGTCAGTTTTTAAGGTCTAAGGAGGAAAAGTATTCATGAACATATGAACATTCATGGTTCAGAAACAGGTGAGTTTTGTCCCTTGCTTTTACATTTCGGTAGATGACTGTGGATCAGTCTCTCAAATTCTATGGGCTGGCTTCAGTTTCTCCTTTTTAAAAGTTAAGTCATGAGCAAATGTAACCAGGATTAGTCAATTAGAAATAAGACTATACAGGTGAAACCAGTGAGGTTGCTCTTACCCAGTAAATCTCTGTGGGCCTTGGTTCTCCCTAAGTCAGACGCATGCCCAGGAGGGGTGGAGTTTACTGAGTGCTTGCCCGGCGGCACCACCTCAGTATTAGCAACTGGCCCCTGACTGGTGAGAAGTGCCTGAATGTACTTGTACGCTCTTGGCTATCCATCATGCTAAAACTTTCATTTTTATTTCATTATGAGTACTTCCTATCATCAACTTTTCCTCAGATGTGCTAATTGGGTTTCCACAGAATGCAAACATTAAAAGAACTCTAAATAAAAAAAAATTCTAAAGGCTAAGTTTCTCAAATATGTTTGGCAGGAGACAGTTTTACTTGTCAGTGTACCTCCCTACAGGAAATGAATGGAATGGGTGGGGCAAACAGTCAATCTGTTATTTAGGGAAGAAGTTATTACTAAATGGGACCGGCAGTACTGATTACAAAGAATTAATATCATTCGAATCTAGAATAAGTGACAACCCATTTGAATGACAGACATTACTATTTTCACCAGTTACCCAAATAGTCATTGCTATTCATGTCTTTTCTCAGTGATGAGATTGGTGTAAAGATTTTTTGTGTTGCTGGAAGGGGATTACTAAAAATCAGAACACACATGCATTTTTTTTAAGGTAACAGAACAAGCACCAAAGGAAAATGGCCAGTGGAGTGTTTGCATCTCAGTTCATCTCTACGATCAGTTAATCTGCAATGATTTAAGGGTAGGCTGACCAGATGTACTGCTTTAAATGGGACAGACAACAATGGTACTGTCTTGTTTCAAACAGCACGTATGGTCAGCCTACTGATACTGTGAAATTAGCCCAGTGAGTCTAGGCTGACCATACATACCATTTGAAATGAAAGTATTCCATTGTTTTCTGTCCCATTTATTATAAAACAATACCTCTGGTCAGCCTATTTAAGGGTCAGTAGGTTCCTCAGTGTCTTTTAATTTGTCTTCCCTGTGTGCTCAAGGCTACTCAGATATACAATTCTTTTATAAAGGGAAGAGCAATGATGTGAGTGTGCCAAAATCCATGGATTTCAACTGAAACGCGCTCACGAGAAGGCTCTGGGGTGAATGACTCAAGTGATGCGCTGTGGCTCCTCCTTCATCCACCTTCATACGAACTTGCTGGTTTGTGGCAATAAAAAAACAATAGAGGTGCTTAGTTTTTGTAGAGGTTGAAATGTACTGCAAAGCTGGCCAGGAGCAGAGGCTCATCTCCTGTCCCCTGCTTTGGAGGATGGGGAGACTCCTTGGGACAGAACAACTGTGGGAGCCGCGTGGCCTTCAATGTCACCACGGAAGAATCACTCAAGAAGATGCCCAGGAGACCCCAAAGTGCAGTAGATGTTGATGGAGAACCACTCAAAGGTTCATCTTGCTGTGTACATGACATATGGCAGCTGAGAAATGGTACTGGGGTGACAGTCAAAATATTTAACAACCAGTTCCACTTAGGAACTGAAGTCAGAACAGTTGCCGGAGTCCTGAAGCCCCTGTCTCTGCTGTGAAGTATTTTTCCTGCTACCTCGTTGTTGGGGGGCAGGAGCACGGGGGGCAGGAGCACGGGGAGCAGATGCGGAAGGCAGGGTAGGTGGATTTTACTGTTTTAACCACGAGGACAGCTGGACGGTGTGAAGCGGCCGCGCGTGGGCCCTGGCCGTGCAGCAACCTCTCATCCCACCGCACACGCGGACCGGACGCCCCTTACTCTCTCGGAAACGGGGGCCGCAGAGGATTAATGTGCTGCTCTGCCAATCTCAGAGGGAAAAATCGTATTTGTAGGTGCAAAGATTGAGGCCGAAGCAGAAGAGCTAAGAGGAACTCCATTCTGAGAGACACGTCCCACTTTAATTAACGTGCCTGCAGGTCACGGGGACGGGGCCCTCAGCTTCTGACAAGCCACGTATTTAAATGAAGAAAACAGGTGGTGAGTCAAGATGATACAAGCTGACAACAGCAGGTAAATGTGCTCTTGGGGGTAAGTTTTGGTTTGTGGTTCCTTTGTATTTAAAAGGAACCAAAATAAGAATGTCCTCATCTAAGTTCCAGGCCCACAGCCCTGACCTTGACCGTTGGTGTGCCAAACAGCCTAGGTTCCAGGTCCCGGGATGGATGATGTGTGTGATGTGGACTCACCTACACGCTTCCCAACTGTGTGTGACAACTACGTGTGTCCAGGATTTAGTCAGCCTTTTATCTCATTCTGGGTAACACCTACACACACCCCCACACCCCCACCCACACCCCCACATACATCCACACACGCCC